>JAPDRQ010000129.1:0-89958 GCA_030247915.1 Neophaeococcomyces mojaviensis
AGAGCGTTTAGTATATCGTTAATTATAAACTACGTTATTTAGAGACTCTACCCTTTAAAAATAATATTATTATATATCTTTTAATCTACCGCGTTAACTAACTCGATAATAGATACCTACTTATAATTTTTAAGTCGTTAAATATACGATTAAGAAGTAGAGAACGTCCTAATTACGATTTAATTAGTATAGATACTAAGGGCGATACCTATCTCGTTTATATTCTATATATCCTAGGACTAAATATTAAACTAGGAATAAAGGGAGTATAATCGAGTAAAGAAGGTTTAAAGATTATTAATTATAGATATCTAGACTCGCTTATGATCGAGCTTTTAGCCTATCTTAGTCTTAATCTTAGGATGTTAATTAATAAATCGATATATCCACTCTTGTCCAACCGTAGCAGGGCTATTTATGATCTTTAGGATGAGAAGGACGACCTCTCGAAGCTGCGTATGATTGACAGCATTTCCTCCTGCCTCTGATCGCAGTATCCATTGTACGAGCTCTCTCTCTTGGTCCGGGGACAATAGCTGTTGTTGGGCGCGTGCAGTACGTCGAGGCTGTCGACCACGTAATCGGCGGCTCAATGTGGTATGATCAATGGCAAATGCGGCTGCGCATTTTCGAATACTGGTATATTGGCGTGCCTGGAAGGCTTCGACGGCCTGCGACACTTTGGTATCGTGATTTGAAGGCATTGCGATGAGCTGTGGTGGAATACTAGCACTGGAAAGGTTGGTCAACTGCTGCGATTGCGGGTTAAAAATCTGGTGCCTTACAGCAGTGGTGCCTCACACCAGGGATCCACTTAAACCAGTCTTGAGCATCTAGGCATGCACTTAGTGTTCTTGCAGCTACCATATTGAAATTTTTTACTTTTGCACCCGCTGTTCTCATTTGTACTTTCATCCCACAGTGAAATTCTTACCAAGGCAAGTGTGCAGTCCATTTCGCACTCCGCAAGCGCCATAAAAGCGGATGTTGGTTGCAAGTCTGGGTTGACGATGATAGTGCCATTGTTTCACAATTCCAAAATTCCTCGTGCTTGGATAGAGAAACCAAGTGAGGCCAGAAACGAATTTGGAGTCGGTCTGGGTGCTGCCTTCTTAGTAAAACCTCCGCGACTGCAACAGCCTCTGACCCAGCGGCTGTGCATACTGCATGTAGAGGTGTAGGAAAATCTGGACTAGAGGAAACGTCAGCATCGACGTCGATGATACGTAGAATGGCTGCGAAGCTTATGTCATTACCACGAGTTTTGGTGCCCCAGACCATTTGATATTCTGCGTCAAAGAACAGGTGGAAAAGTGTACACTTCATTGTATGTTGTTCAAGTAGTTCTCCCTCTCGACTGCTTCTAAGAACAAAACGAGCTCGCTGGCACTGTTTGCCTTCGCGGCTTCGATAAGTGGCAAAACTGAGACCTATCTGACATAAAAGCTGAGCACCATAGCGAAGCAAGATTTCGATACGGTCGCATCTAGAATTGCCGCCGCTGTAGGCCCTGGTAGTGCAGAGAAGCTGTGTAATCATGGTCCCTAGACCCCAAAATTCCATGAAAAGAGCAATGCAGATACAAGAGACCATTGTTCTCGGGATGGCCATCTGCTGCCGCGTTCGTCGTGGCCACATCTTCTGCAGCGGCGAGGAACCAGAAATTTGTCAATCATGTCAGCCGAAAGTACCGAAGCCATTTATATGCTGTTCAAGCCAAGGCATCATATCCCGGGCACTCTCCGCACCTAAGCCAAGATCGAATTCATTGAACATGGTGTTCCAGTCTTGATGCAACGTATCGAATTCATTTGCCTGGCAGTCCATCATTGAAGAAGGTGGTACATCTACATTGATCATGCTGGCATCGAGCATAGATCCTTCTGATGCAGGGAGAATGCCTTCCGCATGAACTTGCACGCCCAGATGGCATGGCGCGACTGATTGTGTTTGCTGACGTTGAGCCGGCCCTTGATCTCTATTACTATCTGTGTTTGTCCGTAACTCTGCAATCGCCAATAGCTTTGAAAATGCTCTATACATTTTGTTCACAGCGTTGCTTACGTCTCTAGCAGTCTCAACAACTTTGACAACATCCCTTAGTAGTGCCAAATCTTCTCGACTACCAGTAGCAATTTGACTACCGAATACTGCGATAAATGGCATGAAAGGCATGAAGAGTAACGACAAGTTGACGAAAGTTCTGGTAGAGTTTCTGTCGGGCTCTTTCAGGACTGCGTTCCACCCGTGAACAAGGGCAAGCAGCGCTGCGCGTCCGGCTTCTACACAAGAAATATGAAATAGAGGAAGACACTGTTTGTCCGTCTCGACTGCGTGTGCAACGCTTGAATTGTCAAGGGGCAATTCTCGATAGACCAGTGTAAGGACTGAAGAGAAGCCTAGCTCGAGCGAGTAGGTTATCCCAGGCGAGGAATTCGAATTTTGTTCCAGCGTCATGATGAACCTGTCCTTAATCTGAGCAAGTCTTTGCTCAAATTCATGAGCTCTGGCAGTCCGGGTGGATGGTGCTTCTTTTTGAGCTTTCGCGGACAGAATCTGCTCGTAAATTTCATACTGCAGCTTTACGAAATCGAGGTGATCCAGCAAGCTGAAACCCCACTTGCTTCCGAAGTTGTCGGCGTGTGTCGGGCGCTCAGTACTCACATCGTAATCTTGAATTGTTGAAGTCCTGCCGAAATTGAATGCGAGGGACTTATCCATTCCATAGACGTACCAGAAAAGCTTTCGTGCCTTGATTGTTTCCGAGTCAGTAGATCCTGCGCGCAGATGATGGTAGCCCAAGTCAAGACTCATTCTTGCGGTGGCGCACACTAATTTCCACGCCAAGAAACCATCTGCACTTTCCATGTTCACAGCTGCGGCGGACACAAGCCCGTGAACAGCTTCTGATGAGGGAGGGATACAGAGATTTAAGTTTTGCGCAGCCTTTTTAATATTGTGGAAGCAGAGTACACTATTATCAGACACTTGACGCCTCGTCAGCTGCAGGTTTTCACAACCAGATTCTTCCAGATCTCGGAAGAGGTAGAATAATCCGCAATTCACATTGATCCAAGCGAATATTGAAAATGCTTGCGTTGGAAAATATAGCTTTTGGCAGAGCTCAGCAAATTCGTCCTCATCCAATTGAGGCTTGTCAGCAAAGTATCTCTGCGGCGATGCTCTCAGAAATGTTAACAATCGAAGTACATGATTCATTGGAGGCAAGCTCAGGCCCGCTAGCTGTGGATAATGGGAGAAGGCGCACGATTGAGATACGACATCCTGAGATGTGAGAGAGTCCGTAGCTTTGGCGTCGTGTAGCAATGTCCGTACCACGTCCTCAGCAGTGGCTTGGATCTCTCTTTCGTCGTTCGAACCAGGTGCATGACGGCCTTCGTCAGTGACTTTGACGATGTCTCTCGGATCTTCGATCAGGGTAGAATTGGTTGTGGGTATGGTATCGCTGCCGAAAATGGCCAGCGTTTGCCGGTTCGGAAGCCCATTGACCTCAACAAGCGAACCTAAAGTGCTTGATAACTCTTCAAGCTGATGACTGATGTAATTCAGTTTCTCCTCGTAACGAGCAGATGGATGGAGCCGCTGCTTCTTCCCTAGCCGCTTCTGAACAAATTGGCATGGGATTTTGGCCGTGACGCAACTTGAGCAAGGTGACGAGCGGTCACATTTGACCTGTTACATTCTCAGCAACAGAGGTATTTCCAACTTGTGCTGGACGAACACACCTTTCTGCGAACGCAATCCACGCAAGCAGGAACACGTGGTGGCTTATCTTCGTCCGACATACCAGATGTCGTGGATGAAGAATCTGTCAAAGATGATAAGGACCGAAAGAATGACAATGGCAGGTTAGAGGTCAAACAGCTAATTTGTGAATATTCCCAACTGACAGGCAAGGTTCGAAACTCTACGAATAAATGGCGGCTAGATGGCGATTAGACTAAAGCTGTGGCCAAGATTGGGATGCTCTGCACACGCCAGATTTGACTATTTCTGCTTGCTCGCAAACTTTGAAGCATTCCTGTCTCTGCACGTGTACCGAATGTCTCCTCTAGTTCAATGTATTGTGATCAGAAGCAAATACGACATGCTGACGGACTCTCGTGATGATGTCACGACATTCACTAACATACTTCTTCAGCCACGGTTAGCTCTCTCGCCAAGAGTTTCCATGTTAACTGCCCGATACAAAAAACCAACAAGACTTCGACCTCCTATCAAAGCTGCGGACTGGCTAAGTCAGGATCTACGATTCCGTTATTCTTGAGTTAGATTCTATATTCATGTATTAAATAACTGCTGTTACAATGCCGTCGCGAATTACAACAAATTGACCGACCACGCAGACACATATTCGACCTTCCACGCAACAGAAAGATGAGTGATGGTAGTCACTCAACACGCTCATCAGACTTGATCTAAGGTTTGCGCCAGGCACATAGCATGGTATCTACCCTTGAGCTGCTGCAACTCTTCATGAGTGCATGTCTCTACGATCTTGCCATCTTCTATGACGAAGATCACGTCTGCATGCCGAATCGTACTAAGTCGATGTGCTACAGCAATGGTGGTTCGACTTGATGCCTCTTCATCAAGCGTATCTTGCACTGCCCTCTCACTCTGGGTATCCAAAGCAGAAGTTGCTTCATCAAGCAGTAACAGCCGTGGTTTTCGAATTAGTGCTCTCGCTATCGCGATGCGTTGTCTCTGCCCACCAGAAAATTGAAGACCCTTCGAACCACAGGGCGTGTTCAGACCTTCCGGTAGTGACAACACGAAATCGGAAACGTTAGCCTGCTGACAAGCTTCGCGCATCTCCTCTTCGGATGGCTCATAGTCTAGGCCGATGGCTATATTGTCGCGAACTGACCCCATGTACAAAGGCGGTTCCTGTTGCACTAAGGACATGTAACGACGGTATAGGGTTGGAGACATCAGTGAGATATCTTCTTTGTTTAGCGTAATGCAGCCAGATATCGGATCATAGAAGCGCTCCAATAACGAGATTATGGTACTCTTGCCACAGCCAGATGGTCCAACAAATGCAGCGTACGTTCCTGGCTCGATCTTGATTGAGATGTCTCGCAGCACTTTAGCGGTGCCTCGACGCTTATACTGAAATTCGACATTCTGAAATTCGATGAACGCATCCTTTTCGGATGGCGCAATGTTTCGATTTCTCTCGCTCTCGCAAATAGTCGACTTGACTGTTCTCAACCAAAGGATGTAATTCGCACTTCCTTTGGCCTTAGTAATTGAGGTTGTGTATGAAAAGAATTGCGCTGCACTTTGACCTCCAAACACTACCGCAATGAAGATGACGAAGAATTGAGTTACTGTATACTCTCCATCAACAATCAATCGAGATCCATACCAGAATCCAAGTGCAATGACTAAAAAATCAACTGATTGAGAAAGGGAATAAGGAATGAGTGTCAGTATCTATGATACGCAGGATATTAGCTGTCATCCTCGCAAGTCGAGATCACACATCATGTAACTTACTGTGCTCCGGATAACCCTGGCAACAATAGCATCCAAACTTTCGCTGTATTCGCGCAGAACAAAGTTTTCGAGAGTCAGCGAACTGACAGTCTTGATTGATGAGACGGCTTCTGCAGCCAAGCTCGCGCTGCTCGAAAACTGTTTCTCAGCCGAGGCTTCCAGCTTCTGATCGAGCCGAATCCTAGTGTAGCCACCAGCAACGATGAGAGATAAACCGGCACAAACCATAGTCAGACCTAGCTTCCACCCAAATGCTATTGCTAGCGCACTACAGGCCAGTATATTGACTACAACGTTGATAAGGAGTCCAACATTGGCGGACATCAGTTCTTGTACCGCCGAAGGAACTGAAGATAATCTGGCCGTCAGAGCACCGGAAGCGTTGTCTGGATGATCGAAGAATTCTTGATCAAAGCGAACTATACGCTCGATCATTTCTCGACGATAGCGATGAGTAAGCGTCTGTCCAATCGAATTGGTCGCTAGTCCGACGCAGAAGTAACCAAGGAGGTTTCCAAGAGCTAATACAAAGAACATGAGAGCGTAGAAATTGGCCTGCTGTTTGCTTCCGAGCCTTGGAGTGTGAAGACATGAATGAGACGAGAGAAAAGTACCGCTTGTGCTGGGTAAGTTCCACTGACCATCAGATATGCAAGGGCGAGAAGTGAATACCAAAGGTACAAGTCGGAATGTTCTTTGAGCATGATGAAAATGCATTTGGCTAGTGAATATCCAACTGTGCCATCGTTGCGCTGCTCGACATCATGTTCTGCAACATTCGACATTGCCCTGGACTTCGTTCGCAGGAGTGAAGCTGGTGCTTGGGCTGTCTCGTCCATTACTTGTCTACTAGCTCCGTGTTCAGGCTCACTACTGAAGACTTCTTCTTCAGCATCAGCGCCCAAATCTTGTGCACGAACCATAGCTGCGTATAGTCCATTACTCTTGAGAAGCTCGTTGTGGTTGCCCTGTTCGGTCACCTTTCCATCCACCATGACAGCAATATTGTCAGCTGCCATGATCGTTGCGAGCTTGTGCGCAATGATAAGTGTTGTTTTATTAGCCGAGACACGGTTCAAAGCATCCTGAACGACCCTCTCTGCACGAGGATCTAAGGCACTGGTTGCTTCATCAAATAGCAGAATCTTAGGTTCCGAAATTATGCTTCTTGCAATGGAGATCCTCTGTCGTTGACCACCACTCAGGGAGTTGGCATTTTCACCGAGCTGTGTGTCATAACCGTCCGGTAGTTTCTCGATGAACTCATGTGCATCAGCAGCCATGCATGCTTCACGAACAAGTCGCATCTGGCTCTCTCTGGACAGCCTCAGTTGTTCCTTTACCAAACCTTTCGCGACATTTTGGAAGACAGTGCCCTGGAAAAGGGTTGGCTCCTGTTGCACGAGTCTGATGTTGCTTCGCAACCAATTTGTATTGAAACCAGCAAGATCCTGACCATCCAGAAGGATCTGCCCAGTAGTGGGTTGATACCATCGCTCCAACAATCCAACCAACGTTGACTTGCCGCAGCCACTGGGCCCAACTATGGCAGTGGTCTTCCCGGATGGGACGGACAAGTTCAATCCTTGGAGCACAGGCGCTGTTGGTCGAGAAGGATATGTAAAGTACAAATTGCGAAATTCGATTGCTCCGACGCAGTCAACTGGTTGCTTGCCTTTGGAAGTGAGTGGGTCAAGCAGAGATGGTTTGTCGATAATCGAGAACAACTCCGCAGCAGCAGACGAGGCATTTGTCACTGCCTGTGTCTGGAGCATAACTGATAGGACAGATGTCGCACCGAGCGTCACGCTAAGAACGACTGTGAGGACTGTGCCTACATCCTTGATCTCTCCACTTTGAAACATGCGGAAACCCTGCCAGAAAGCAAGAGCAGTCCCCGACATCACTAGAAATGTTTGACTAGAAAACAACACGCCATAAATTGGCGACTTCTTTTTACCTTCCTGGTGAGCTTCTTGCAGATATTTGTCGTACTGGTCCACAATCTTTAGCTGGGCTCCAAAGGCATGAATGGTCTTGATAGAGCTCAATGCATCTTGAGCAATGGTTGCCGCTTGGGAGTAGAGGCGCACCTGTACAAAGAGATGTTAGGGAGATATTGTCGGAGCAAGGATGTTCCTCAACTTACAATTCGAGCCTCTATAGGTGCGTCCAGACGTATGCAACCTCCCACGACCAGCACCATTGCTGGTACTATGCTCATTGTGATCAGAGCAAGCTTCCACTGAACTGCAAGTGCAACTATATATGCTGAGAAGAAGAGCGAGACTCCTGTGACGACTATGCACAGTTTCTCAGCGATACCTTGATTGATACGATGACCATCTAATATCTCCTGTCAGCGGGGATCGTAATAATGCGTTGAATACCGTACTGGTCGTGGCCTGTGTTGCAACGGAGCCTTGACCTTGCATATCAAAATACCAAATCTCCTTTCTCAACAGGCTCTCTAGAAATGCTTTTCTTAGGGCATTCGTTGTCCTTGCAGCTGCAATACACACGCATAGTGTAGCCACGTAACCGATGACGAAGCGGCCGATGAATAAGTACACGAGATAGAGGACTAGCTGATTTATGTCATCTCGAAATTTCTGCGCATTGCCTCGACCAGCGACGTAGTTATTCAAAGAACTCGTCGATGATCCGAAAACCAGTGTCATCAGTGGTAAGGTAGCGCCTGCCACAACAGAGCCCGTAACTGCAATCGCATATAGGAGACGGTCGAGGTGATCAGCATACTGGAATATCCGCTATGACAGAACACAAGAACGTCAGCGAGCAATACAAGCTTGATCTTGTAGAGCACTTACGAAGTAGGCGCGCACATCGCCTTTGTCCTTTTTCGCTACAAAATCTTCCGTGTTCTTCGAGGACTTTCCGGCGTATGGTGAAGCTTGGGAAGTTTCGATTTGATCTGATTTATCGTTTATTGAAGTTTGCTGATTGAGGGTTTTCTTCTCTGTATCTAGGACATTCCCATCAGTGGTGACTTTGGTCGCATCTCTTGTCATGATCGAATCTGAAGTGGTGCTCCGACTCTGAAGTCAGCTGCAAGAAAGTCGGCTAAGCGAGATGATAGGGATATAATGTAAGAGGCAATCCCTGGCTTACATACGAATTCGGAAGCTTGGCGTTTTTCATGAAGCTAATATTCGAAATCGCTTGTCCAACAGATCACGTCAATTGCCTACTCCATGACACCAAGACTCGATCTCAGAACAACCCTCCGAAAATGCACACCCATGTGAGGAGCTGAAGGAAGATATCGTCATAGAAGAGCTTCGGTAAACCACTTTCTGGTGCACCCACGGGTCCGGATTCTTAGATATTCCCGAAACCCGTAAGCGGGTTCTCAGCGTCCTGTCCAATCAGATCAAAACATTTTCTGCAAGACTCCTGATCAGAAAATTACCCTAGAGGGGTGTTTGATCTCTACACAAACATTCCATTTGACTCTGGAAAATCTGGTCGGAGGGCATTGTGAATGCTATCGATCTCACTGGCGCGACCGACAGTCGCTCGACTTGATGATGGGGATTGACTTCAAGCATAAACCAAGCGACTTAATTGGGCGGCTATCATCCGAGGAGCCATTGACGATTGCTTCTGACCGCTTGTTGAGTTCCATCTCGGGCCAGCGAAACGCATGGTTGCCCTCGCTGTAGATTAGCGGCATAAACACGTCGAAGATGCCCGGCAAGCAGTTTGCCTTGTCATCCGTCTTCTTCGTCCAGCGCTTCTGTGTCTCTCCAGCGTTCGGTGGTCGAGACAATTTGGCACCTGGAATATGTGGCGTTTAACCTACAGTACGAGACTAAGTTGAGCCTTATCGCACTCGTGGTCATTTACATGTCCTGACCGGGCTCTAGATGCTGGGTCGATACTCGGGCAACTCTGTAATCTGTTTGAAGTACCCTTGACACAAGAACAGTAGCTTTGCGTGATGATACACTACTTTTTACTAGGTAAAATACTCCAAGCAAGCTTTTCAGCTGCCGTACACCCAGCGCGTCTTCTCATGTCGAAGCACTCATTTGGCCGCTACAAGATCCTACGAGTACGTCCAGTCTAAGGCAGCATCCGCTCTTAACGGGCGGTCTAATCTTCCTAGCGTAAAGGTAAAGCTCTTACTCTTCTGTTACACGATGAGGATAAGTCGATCCATGAAGAGATGATATACCTAGCAATTAGCCGTCAACATATTACCTCTTCTCCCGATTTTGAGGTCGTGGACCGTACAGTGTTTCATATAACACTGGTTCCAGACAAGTTCCGTGGTCTGCTATATTGGGAAGACTGCTACTGCGTCGGCACGCCAGAATACTTTCAGACGATACAAGTACAGCAGCAACAGTCCGAGGTACATAGAGCTGAGTGGAACAAAGGATGAATCAATCTAATACTTCCCGATTTAATATCTATTTGACCAGCATCAACGGTATCCAAGGTTCGATATGAGCTTGAAGTCACGAGACAACCTCAACTATGTGTGGATGGATGCATGTTGCCCTCACAAACAAAACAGCGTCGAGTTGAATGAAGCGGTCAACTCCATGTATCAATGGTACCGATCACAGAGTAAAGCTACGTCTATATCTACGATTTGGATTGGTAGACCCTAGAAACGGTTGATGATTTTTTTCGAGTGACTGCGCGCTAATAGCCTTCCACCCAAATTCGCTGTAGCGTTGTTTTCTGTTCATCCGCATATCGTAATCACCATGTCTATCTCTTCAACATGTGTTTTCCTCATCAATTGCAGCCGTTAAAGTACGCGATATTGTACTTGTATAGAAAAATCGAGGTGTCAGTAGTTTTTAGGTCGCGCAGGTCGCTGCCGCTGCCATATAGCCAGCAGTATGAGTTACAGAAAGAACGCCCAGGTGTGGAACACAATATTTAGCAAATATCTCGCTTTACCAATGGCAACTTTCCCTTTTTATATATACGAGTTAGGTCGGCTTCGATCCGACATGATTTCCTCGACAAGGAAAGATTTTACCAATTAAATTACTAACTCTGTGGCCAGTCGAAATCGAATCGACACACTTCGTTCGGAAGACGAAGAGTTAAAGTTGGTGGGTCGAGCGATTACCGGTGCTGCGAACTTACCGAACGAAACTTTAAAAGCCCAGCCTCCATTTTGGTGAAGATTCGCGGAGAATGATGGTGTCCAATTGGCTTATTTTTCGCCTCGACACTGCTTACTTATGATAGGCAGTCGAGGTCGCTACCAGCTGTTGAAGCCTTTTCATTCCTGCAGGTTCTACACCGCTTTTGTCCTATGACAGCTAATCAAAGATCCCAGTTCTCTCGATGAGATGTTTTCCAAAACCAAGTTAGTATGTTTATCTGTCACTTACCAGGTTCTTTACAACCTGACAGTCTGACGACCTCGACTCTTATTCATCGGTGATCTGTCATTGTACTTCAACCATGACCACCACCGCTCCTAACAAAGAAGCCATTAAAGCTAACCTTGCGGCCGACTCTCGTGATATCTCGATTATATGGAATGAGGCTATCAATCTCTACAATCAAACTGCCAATGATCATAATGAGCCCGAGCGCGTCACCCTTACAAGACCGACGTTCAAAGATACGCAAGCTATGAAGAATTTTGGCTTTGAGGAGATGCAAAAGTTCCGCTCCTGGCGAAGCAAAGACCAAAAGACCGATAAATTGAGAACGCTTTTCATGGCCAACATCGACTTCATTGACACTGGTTCGAAACAGCTTCTAAACGCTGTATCTGCAAGCTTCCCTCCTGCTCTCGCCATTAGTACAGCCATGACTTTTGTTCTAACTGGCTTCAAATCACAGCGCGCCGACTATGATGTTGTCGTCAATTTCTTCGAGGACATGAACAGCTTTCTCCAACGCGTCACAATTATTGAAAAGCGAGTCCCGGCGAAGAAAGCCTATCAAAATGCCTTGATGGATGTTTTCACCGCTATGCTCTCACTATGCGCCGTTGCTCGCAAGTACGTCATGATAGGAAGATTTAGTATGTATGCCCCATCTTACAGATCCCTACTAACTCTCAACAGAGAAGTGGGTAATGAATTCGATTTTTGGTGATGATAACGACCTTAAAAGCGATCGTGACAAACTGGATATCTATTTGAACAGGTTACAGGATGCCACAGAATACGCTATCCTAGAAAATACAGAGAACATGCTTGAGCAACAAGCACGCTTAGGCGACGTCGTTGCTGACATGCGTAGAGAGCTTGGTCGAAACCGAGAAATCCAGGAGCAAATTGCCGCCAACCAGAATGCTGCTACGGAGAAGATCAGCAATGATGTCCAGACGATGATGAAAGACATTAAAAAGCTATTGTCTCTTCAGCAAGAAGCAAAATCAGTCAAGAGTCAAAACGCGATAAAACTCGATGAGTTCTCCGGAAATGTTGTCCGGCATTTCTATGGGTATGTGGCTAAACGGGGGTTTATTCCTGACAAACCAGAGGAGCCATTCCCAGATATGCTTGCAGTCCTTGCCAATCTCGAGAAGTCTCAGGTCGAAGAGACAGGTTCATGGCTTTTTGAACATCCTGCTTGGCTCGCCTGGGCAGACTGCTCACGAAATTCCCCGACTTTGCTTTGGCTCGAGGGCGGCCCAGGCATGGGTAAAACACATCTCAGCCTTGCTGTCTATCAACAACTTCGTGGTATTCGTAAGCCTGAGCAAGAGGTCTACACAGCATATTTCTCATGTCGTAGACCTGACATTCAAAGAAGACATACCAGGGACCTTCTTCGCAACTGTGCCATACAAATCGCTGATCAAAGCCCTGCTATACGCCAAAGATTGGAAGCGATGTGGAGGAGCTTGGGACTTCAAGCTCGGGTAGAAAACTCTGGCCACCTGTCCTTGGACTCAGAGACAGTGGATAACGATATCTTCATCTACGAAAACTTCTCTGAAGCTTCCGGGAACCAACTCTTTGTGGTTGTCGATGGAATTGACCAGTTTTACAAAGGAGAATTAGACAAGTTCTTCAAGGTGGTTCGCAAAGTGCAGGAGCAAAAGCTGCGAATCAAATTCATTGTTACGGTCGAATTGACGGACGAAATAACGAGCGACACAGTGAATATGATCGAGTCACAAGCTATTCGTATTGGCCGGGAGCAAATCTTGCCAGATCTCATGAAAATTTTATGGAAGGGAATCAATTCTGAGGATAGCGCGTACGATGGCTTACGAAGGCTGAACAAGCATAGTAAACAACAATTGGCGCAAAAAATTAAGCGAAATGCTGACAGTAAGACCTTTCTACGACGCGAGAACTTTGCTAACCTCGCCAGACTTGCTCTACGTTGACCAAACGCTTCGTTTCCTAGCAAATACAATCCGGGAAGGCAACACTGAGAACTTGCTTGACTCAGTGCCCACCAATTTGGCCGAGCTATATGAGGCTATCCTTAGAAGATCTCTACAGAGCTTCTCCGCCGATACGATCCGGTCACTGAAATCTATTGTCATGTGGCTAACATTTTCTCATCAACCTTTGACGTTGGAACGGCTGGGCTTGCTCGCGGAGTCTACCAGCTTGAGCAGTGAGCAAATATTATCCTTTGTTTTGCGATTTTTCGAGGTTGATGTCATCTCGAAAGATACCGCATCTCTCCTTGGCATAGAATTCACTGAGCTCTTCGACGATTCCATCGAGATCTCGACAGAGAACTTATTTTCAGGCAACAGCTTACGTCTGCAGGTGAAGAATCGAGCCACCGAAATTTTCTTTAGTAGTACTGGTCCACCACATGCCTTACGGACAAACAGCATCTCTGATGCACATCGCATACTTTTTCTGTCTACAGTAGACATTATCCTAAAGCCAAAGACTGGCAATCAATCGTTGCACGAGTATGCAATTGAGCACAGCCTGCGTCATTGGTACGAAATTGTGCCAGAAGAGCATACCAAGGATGAGCAAATTCAGGTTTGTCGTACGTTTGTCCTCCTGATAAGCGACCAGCGCTATGCGGAAGGCCTTGCAAGACATCCGAGGGTACAGTTTTTGGCGGATATCATCTTCGATGAATGGGAAGAGGTATGGGCCAGTTGGTCCAGCCATGCACTTAAGCTGAACATGACTATCGAGGAGATTGGATACTGGCAAGATGTGAACGGTGCGCTATACCCTCTTGTCACAGCACTTGTTCGATGTTGGCTGAAAACCATTGATGCTGGAAGGGCGGTCAGGGCGTGGAGGTTGGCGAATGATGTCCGAAAAACTGTCAGAAAAACTGTTCGTGGCGAAGCCTCCCTCAGGTCTTACGGTGAAAGGGACGCAGTTCGATTAGCTGGCATCTTGGGTGATCAGCTGGATAGTCAAGCCCATCTTGCGATCGGCTCAGTTCTGGCTTTGTCAGATTTCTATACACCGTCCGCCGCCATCCAGGAAGTTCGTCGGGCCTTGGACAACTCCCGAGATGCAGCGTTGCGAACAAGATGCTATATCCTACTATCCTCAATCTGCATTGAGGCAGCACGCTGGAACGATGATTCGCATGAAGGCGGACGCTTGGAGGATGCCGTTGAATATTGTAAATTGATTTTGGAGGGTGAGGGAGGAACGTTGCTGCTGCCGAAGACGTTGGAGAAGAGTTCAAGCTTACAGGAGATGCGCGCTGCATCTGACAGCAAGATGCGAGAGAGTTTGATTGCTGGTAACACAGAATCGGCGGAGAATCTTGCATTGCGGGCGTCGACACGTGCCGAGGTGCTACGTATCCAAGGACTGGTAATGAAAGGCCTCGGGAAGAACATAGAGGCTGCAGAATCTTTCTGCGCAGCCCGGCAACTTAGCACAGGAATTGGGCCAGTGCAGCAACTCTTTGACGAGTTGTTATGTCTCAAGGAGAACCATGTGATGATGGTGGACAGGCTATTAAGCTTCAGCCCTATAGATCGATTACGTTTCGTGACTGGCAACTCATATGTAGGAGAACCGGGACACACGATCAGCATCCCACCTGAGAGAATGATTCTACCTGCAAGTGTCAAGAGCCAGAAAAGCAATGAAGTTGTGAAAATATACAGAGAGATTATTAAAGCATTAGATGCTGAACAAGCCGGAGCTCCTGTCAGAGTTGATCTTGCTCGGATCTTGTGGCGGCTGCGGTACAATATCAAGTCTCAACCATACGAAGGACCAACTACAACCGGAGAAGTAGTCGACGAAGAGCATGCGTTCACAGGGCAAGGCACCATTGAAGACCTAGAAATCAAACCGAACGACGAGACTCTCGAGGCTGGTGCATCTGACTCACGAAGATTCCCAAAACGAAATGACCAGTCCTTGACTGCGAGTGTCTTCCTACAGGTGAAGGAGGCCAAATTTTTGCTCAACCAAGTATTAGACAGCGTTTCGGGAGAAAGAACGTATAAACTCACTGATAGGGATCCGCTAAGTGTCGCCATCTCCGCGCTCTTGCTCATGACCGATATTCTACTAGAAGAATTCCGATCTAGCAAAAAGGTAGAGGACAAGGTTCAGATTCTGCTGCAAGCAAAGGAGCTCCCTCGTCGGAAGTTCATAGCGTCCCAGCCGCTGATCACCGATGATACTTGGAGTCAGTACAACACTGCTGTTGCGCACATGCTCAGAAAGATCGGACCAATGTCAGAGTACGAGCAAGTCATGACAAACATTTTCGACAAAGCAATAGCTGGTCTAAAAGATGATACAAGGTATAACGATCGTGTGTATCTAACCTCCATGAGCAGAATCTTCATGCTGGAACCATCGCTGCACAAGTTCGGAGAGATGCTTACCGCTGTAGAGTGGGACGAAGGAATATATCCATGTGACGGCATCTGCATTCCTGTCACCGTGTACGACGGAAACGATTCGATTGAACCCTGCTATCAGTGTCTGGTATGCACGAATACTAAGCTATGTCAAAGATGTTACGAAATTCGCGTGCAGTGGAACAGAGATCCAACGATAAGATCAATCACGGATCTTGACTTCTGCTGTCCCAATGGGCAGTATATGCGGATTCCTATAGGAAGTTGGAACGAAGGGGGCGGGTATGTGTATTCCAATTCTTCTCATGGAGGGGATGAGCGCATACCCACCGAGCCAAAGCAGCTGACGGAATATTTGAAGAAGGTGTGGAAAGATGCATGGGAAGATATTGCGTCCGCTTTTTGAATGAGGAAGAACTAGAATGTCTGCTTTCTATCTACAAGACAAGCCATATCTGTCAAGCGATATCTCAATGGACTTGAGGCTCAACAAAACAGAATCAGTATATCTGCACTACCTCGGTGATAACTTGTCTATATCGAGATATACAGATATACCGTATACCTTATCAGATAGGAAGATAAGCGCGATACGCCAGATTACTGATCCCTGTGATTTCTGGTAGCAGCAACAAGCGCACCGCTCCTAACCAAGGATTAATCAGTCTTATCACTTATTACCTCTATTCAATTCGGAGTATCTATGCTTAAATCTGAGAGCACGAAGTCTCAGACGATAAAACGGATACTGCTAAGCTCAACACCATGCATCACCACCCACCATCCGAACCAACGTATTCAACCATTATCGTGACAAAAATCTCACCATGTCACCCATCCAAGATGCGCACAGCTCTGCAGAGCATGAGCAGCGGATGCTTCTTTCCCTACAACCCTTGCGACTATCCCTTACTATATCAGAAGCCCTCGCGTCCGGATAAAGAGTCCCATTCATCCATTTCACTCAACCGAGCAATAACGATTCCTGTCCATTCTTCCATCGCAAGCCGCACAAGGGCCGAAGACCTTTGATGACCGGATGACACTAGATAAATTCAGCAGAAGCCGACCAGAGAGCACACCACAGCAGAGTGAAGACGCAGACCGTTCGAACGAGTCGTTAGCGGTCATGGTCGATTTCGGTATTGGAGTCATCTTCTATGAGAGGTAGGCATGATAGCGTTCCTCTGCATTTGCGGAGGCGTCTAATGATCGTGTTGGCATATCCTTTAAACAGGTCTTGGCGAGACGAGGAGTTGAAGCATTAGAGTTGACTTACAGCGAATGACGAAGGTATTGGGAATTGTTTGCACTTTGTGTTGTTGGATGAAGTCACGTCTGAGAGAAGTGGGAAGCTCTGTAGTTAGCTGAAACAAAGTCACACTGACCTGAAAGTGGATGGTTGGTGGGGAAGAGTGGTTCAAGGTAAAAGTTGACTTGGTAACAGTTATGCGCTCATGCCAGTGAATAGAAAGCCTGATCTTCTGCACGCTGTATAGGCTTGTCTTCATCCATATTCATCATACTCATGTAAAGGTCGTCTATCTATGGGTATCAAGACTTTTCATCCTCCTTGTAACCTGTCACCATGCTCACACATGGTCTCGTAATCTCATCCGGGTAGTCTGCTTGACGTTCACGGCTTTGGCAAGTCCTCTGCCTTCTGCGGCTCAATGCCAACCACCTCGGCAGCAAGCTTCGTTTCCTGTGCATTATTCTTTTCTTCCTTCATGAAAGGGAAAGCCAATACCTCCCGGATAGTGTAGTTGTCGGTCAAGAACATGCACATTCGGTCCACACCCATACCCCAACCTCCGGTGGGCGGCAGACCGAACTCGAGTGATGTGCAAAAGTTCTCGTCAATCAATTGAGCCTCGTCGTCACCCTGATCCTTCTGTCTAGCTTGCTCCTCGAAGCGCAACCGCTGGTCAAAGGGATCATTCAACTCGGTGTAAGCGTTGACGATTTCCTTCTTGCAGACGAAAGCTTCAAATCGCTCGCAAATACCTGGTTGGTCACGGTGATACTTGGCCAATGGAGACATCATCTGTGGATGCCCCGTGATAAACGTTGGGTTGATGCATTGTTCCTCAATGAACTCTCCCACCAGCTTGTCGAGCATGCGGGCATTGGTTAGTGGTGGCGAGCATTCAACGTTGACCTTCTTGAGCAACTTCTTGAAGAACTCGTTAGTTTCAGCAGTGTGTAGTTGGTCACCTGGCGGGAACTTCTCCCCCGTGGCCTCTTCAAGCGCTGGGATCATCTCTATTCGCTTCCACGGGGCCTCCCAGTTGACCTCGTACTCTTCACCTTCCTTGGTGTGGAACTTGGTCACATAACCTCCTGTGACGTGCTTGGCCATGCCGGACACGAGCTCTTCGGTTCGGTTCATGACGTCGTAGACATCGGCGTATGCTTCGTAGAACTCGCAAGTGGTAAACTCCGGGTTGTGTGTCAAATCGGCTCCCTCGTTGCGGAATTGCTTGCCAAGTTCATAGACCCTGTCGATGCCACCGACGACCAGCATCTTGAGATACAGTTCCGGGGCGACTCGCATGAAGAGGTTCGCGTTGTACTCGTTGATGTGGGTGACAAAAGGCTTCGCTGTGGCACCGCCGGCGATGGCGTTCATCATCGGTGTCTCCACCTCAATGAAGCCGTTGGAGTCGAAGTAGTTCCGGATGTACTGCACGATCTTGGACCTTGTGATCAGAATGTCCCTGCTCTTGTTGTTGATGATCAGATCGAGGTATCTCTGTCGGAACCGGGTCTCGACATCCTGCAGACCGAAGTGCTCGGATGGTATCTGGTGGAGACACGGGGTGAGAAGGATGACTTGCTGAGCGAAAACGGACAGCTCTCCCTCGTTCGGTCTGTTCTTCGGCGCCGTTCGTCCTGGATAACCTATGATTCCGATTATGTCCCCTCTTCTCAGTGGCTCGTGCTGGTCCTCAAAGGCAACATCACCGCTGGCTTCTTGTGACTGGCACATAATCTGCACCTTGACTCCATTGGACCGGATGTCGTAGAAAACCAACTTGGCACCGGCCGCTCTCTTGGTGTACACTCGACCCGCCACGCGGATCTCGACGTCCTTCTTGTGCTCGCCCGGCTTCAATGCTTCGTATTGCGCGACGAACTCCCGTAGGTCGGTGTTGACTTGGAACTTGTGAGGGTATGGATTGGGTTGCTTGCTCTGTCGCAGGTGGTTGACACGTCCACTACGGATCTCGAAGTATTGCTGGTGACAAGATATTAGCAGAAAGTCAAGAGAATGGCGGAGGGAAGGGCATACATTGGGGTTCAGGTCGCTCTCGTCCACATCGCCGGTCGTCTTCTTCTTCTCTTGCTTTGGTGGGGCAGCGGCGGCCTTTTCTGCCTTCTTGCGTTCCGTCTCTCTCTGCTTTTGACGCTTCTTGAGTTCTGACTTGGATACTCGTTCACCCGTGACTTCATCCAAGTGGAGGTTGGCGACGTCTTGCGTCGGTGGTGCACTTCCGTCCGCCATGACAATGGTGTGTGTTCGAACTTGACTGACGCTGTACACGGCGAGCAGGGTAAGAACTTGTACGTGGGTATTGAGTCATGCAATGGGATTAATGACTGCAAAAAACATTTACAAGGGCCAGTGCGGGGCCGATATTTGGTGCCTGAATTGCGGGAATGCATGCATGTGCACGCGACAAGTGATAGCAATTTTTCTACATGACGAGCTGAGAGCTTCCGTGTACGATACGCTTTCCACATCTTGCTGCTGCTGCTGCTTGTCTCCCTCCCCGTGCGTGTATGAAGCCCCGAATGTTCCCCGTGGTCAACCAGCCGCCCCAGCTGGCTGGAGCTTCCATACCACACCCTCCACCATGCGCTGTCTTCGACTGCTCGTCTGCTCCTGATCGACGGGATCCCTTACAATAGTTGCAAAGCCCCGGCAACACACACTCCAACCAATCCAAGTTGTGCCAACCAAAATGTCGATCCCAGCGCTCGGCCTTTCCCATTCGGCTTATCGCTCGTAATGTATCCGTACGCGTACAGGATCCTGGACAAGACCCAGAAAGCTCCAAGTGCAGGGGTTGCTCGAGGATAGAAAAGCCCGCCGAAGAGGAGGCAGGCGATGGTCTGAGGGATGTTCTCCAGCAGATTGCCATGTGCTCGTTGGGCGCAGTTGAACTTGTGTGCATCCTTGTTGCTCTTCGTTTGCTCGACCGTGGCGTATGCATGCGGGTAGTTGACCCCGGACGTCTTTCGAAAACTGGTCACCACACTTCCCTGCACGAATGCTAAGATGGGAATAACACCGAGTGCGATGATTGCTGAGTAGCCGTAGCCTTCGGGGACGATGAGCGTGATGGGCATTTTGGAGGCGGAGAGTGTTGAAGTTTCGTGGTCAGCACAAAATTCCTATTGATGGTGGTGAGCAGTATTTGAACGTTAGAAAACAGGTCTGTCTGTTTGTTCCTGGAGCTTCGCAAGAAGCAAACGTTGCTTCCCCTGCCGAGACACGGCTAACGGACGAATGGACGAAGGCGAAGCGGACAAACATCTGACCGATTTTAATTTCATGTGAGGACATTTAACCAACACATCAGAGCTTCTCAAGTTCATTGTGAAGCCGTCGCCATTGTTGGCTTCTGAGTGCGAAGGTAGTCAAGAAGAACTCAGAGATCTTTATCACTAAGAATGACTGATGTTGCAGCAGTAGTAAGCAATCACGCCATGCCCCTTGGCGAAGCGTTCAGGCACACCATGCTAGCGCCTTTGAGCTTCAAGCCTCAATGGGTAAGCTGGATCTATCACACATCTTGAAACTTTTGTATCACCTAAATGACCGACATCTACTGGTATGACACCTATATCGCACGAGGCAAATGTGTAGTATGATGGAGATAGGACTACTATCGCGACAAGCGTCCTTACATGATAACCTCGTTGGCAACATCTCTCTTCAGCTCTTTGTTCGGCAAGCAGACACAGTTTTGAACCCGTACCTCATTTGCAACCGAGCATTCCTTGCCAAGGATCGTGACACTCTGCACTTTGACTCCGTTCTTGATGATGCTAGTGCTGTGGCTTGTGACAGGCGTTGGTGTACCTTCGACACGAGCCCATGCACCAACTTTGCTAGACCAGCCAATGATCGAGTAGAGAACACATGCATCATGCTTGATCTCGGCATCTTCGAGCACGATCGACTCCTTGACACGCGCACCCGGCCCAACGACAGCTCGAGGTCCGATCGAGACGTTTGGTCCAAGCTTGGCCGTGGGATCGACCTCGGCGGTGGGGTGAATGAAGACCGGTGGAAGAACGTTCGCTGATGGCTTAGCAAGCTCCTCTGACTGTGATTGAAATGCTTTCTGTAGATACAGAGCATTGGCTGGAACGGCTGACCCTGCGGTCTTGATTTGACGCCAGAAGTCCTTGGTCTCGTGGACGAAGAAGCGGTTGCTGTCGGCAAGGTCAGACAAGATGTCCTGCTCGAGTCGGAGCACCTCCTTGCTGCTGTCGTCGTCATCTTCACCCCCAATGTAGGAACTCTCGAGGTTCTCGGAAGACGGGTAAGCAATCAATCGTGGTCGTTCGGTTCTTCGCTTGATGGTGCTCTTGATGGAAGAGAAAATGGTTTCGGTATCGAAGAGGTAAACGCCACAGTTGATGAGATTCGAAATGTGGGACTCTGGCTTCTCAACATAATGAAGCACTCGCTTAGTGTGAGCATCTGAGACAATGCAACCGAAGTTGGTGGCAGCATCATTGCTGATTCGTGTGCCGAGGATGACCGCTTCAGCATCTTTGTCGTCGAAGAGCTTAAGCATCTCATTGAGAGGGAAAGAGCAGCAAACATCGGCATTGAGTACGAAAAAGCGCTCCGGCTTGCCCTTGAGGATGGCATCTCTGAAATGGTACAAACCTCCAGCAGTGCCCAATGCTTGGTACTCTCGCAGGTACTGGATCTTGAGTTGTGGAAATTCTCGAGCAGAATCTTTCAGGAAATCCCGGAACACGCTCTCGTCATAGTAGCCAATTAGGATGACTTCCTTGACACTTTCGACTTTTTCAATAGCCTTGAGATTGTGCCAGATAATAGGATGACCTGCGACATCGAAAAGAGGCTGAAAGGGTCAGCAGCCATAGGCATCTTGCTTTCCACCATTCACTTACTTTAGGCGCATCCAACGACAATGGTCGAAATCGAGTGCCTCTGCTAGGACCACCAACAAGAATAACAGCCTTTGTTGGGGTTTGGGCAGAGGCAGATGCCCCTCTCATTGGAACTTTCAACATATTTAAACGATGTATGAAACTGAGTGAGTTCCTGAAATTTGAAATGTAGGCTTTACGGACAAAGTGCCTTGTTATAGCTTTCTTTCAACTTTGCTTTCGTCCAGCAGAATCATCTGATGTATCCACGTTTTCTCACCGCCAGGGAAGCCGAGATCTGTCCACACAAATCTTGTGAAATTGCTGAGGTGGACCAAGCAAAAAGCCAAGGCGCTAACCATATGTGGAAGCCGCGCCTTTCTCAGCAATGGCCCTTTTGGCCTTCTTCGAACTTCATTTGAAGCAAGATTCAGGCTCTTTCAAGGCCTTGAAGGCTCTTCAGTGAGGCTCTCATCATCTCATAGGTTCATGCTGTCTTTTGCTAATGCTAGTTGTGATTCTTCAGGTGAACACCTTAGTATTATTTTTAAACCACTATCCCAGGCTTAACAGTTAGCTTCATAGCTTTTGACAGATGGCATTCTCTGGGAATATCAGGACTAATATAGTAGCTTTGGTACATATCTGTGAGGTTGAACAATGATTTTGACGGTGAACTCAATGCTTGAAGATCCTGTCGTGGACGCTCGTCTCCAGACATGGAGTGAAGGTAACACTTTGCATATCATCCATCCACCTTTCTAGGCATTTGTCCCTGTACCTTTGAACAGCTGTTTACCTATGCTATTCAGCAACAACTATTGGTAAGTTCTACTGCACCCATTGATCTTCTGAAAAGAATAAACCTCAATCTGCCATAAATCCTCTCTACTCCCCACATCTTTCACATTCCTGGAGTACACAAAAGCCATGACAGACTTGGGTTCTGTAAGTCATTGAGATATTGGATGTGTATCAACTAATCAAGCCAGCGATCTCACAACATGCTGCCTGCGAACAGTGTAGGTAGTGGAAGCTCTACTCCAAGCAATGAATCTCTGGCGCCCATCTTAGGTGACGAAGCACAAGCACTCATTTCCTGCAATCAGAAATTACAAGAGCTTGGCATTGATGATACAATCAGCCTACCAAGAATAGTGGTTATTGGTGATCAATCGACAGGAAAGTCGTCCCTGATTGAAGCTATCTCCACCATCAAGGTACCAAAAGCCGCAAACCTATGCACGAAATGCCCCATCGCAATCAATCTGAGTAGTGGGAAGTCTCCAACTTCACCTTGGACATGTTCAGTCTACGTCGAGGAGAAATTCAGATACAATGCGGCTTTCAAGCAAAAGCGAGTCTCGAAGGCGCATCCGTTGGGACCCTGGCAGCTGAGCAACGAGGTGAAGACAACACTGATCAAGACGGCCGACAACCGTGATGAACTCTCCGAACTCATTGACACTGCTCAACAGATTCTTCTTAACCCTGACCGTGTTCCAGGAGACCCTTTAATGCATGATGTTTTACCCAACAATCTCGAGCGATTTTCGCCAAACACAATTCGGCTAGACATCTCGGTGGGCGGTTGGCCAAATCTGTCATTCGTCGATCTACCTGGTGTCATACAGAGTGCTGGCCGTGGTCAACCAGATTACTACGTGCAGCTCGTTGAGAGTCTCGCCAAGCAGTACGCACAAGATGAGGACAATATCATAATGTTGACACTGCCTATCAATCATGACGTATCAAACTCGAGATCGTACAGTGTCATTCAGAAGCAAAACGCGCAGTCTCGAACCATGGCCGTCTTTACAAAGGTTGACCTCGCCCGCGACGAGGAGCGCAACGACTGTCTCAGACGCTACTTCAGCGATGAAGTCGAAGAAGAATTTGAGCACGGACACCATATGGTAATGCTTTCAAATGCAACCGACACTACTCAGGAACACGGTTTAGCAGAAGCAGCGTTCTTTTCCCTGAATCCGTGGGCCAGCCTGCCTGACTCCGTCAAAGCAAGACTTGGTGTTGTGAACTTGACGAAGCTTCTTCGGCAGATCCTTTTCCAGAAGACCGCTGATACCCTTCCCAGCAATCTTGAGAAGATCCGAGAACGCTTCGAAATGAACGAGCAACAGCTTGCGAATATGCCGGCTCCACCTGATACTTCGGAATTGCCTTATCAATTGCGAGACCAGATAAAAGATTTTGGAATGCTAGTCAAGCAGATCTTCACTTCAAGTCATGACGGCTCAAGGTCAAACGCACGAAGCGCTCTGAATCGACTGATGCAAGATTTTAGCACACGAATTCGAGGCGATAAGCCCACGATGCTCATCAAAACAGAGGATGCGATAGCGCGTCTGGCAAAAGCTGAGCGCAAGCTTCAAGGAGGTACAAGCACAAACCCTGTTGCTGTAGACGCTGAGACTGATGGTGACTCAAAAACGGTTTCCAGAACCCCGCAGAAGCAACAACCAGCTAGCAGTCCATCCAAAACAACGCGTGTTCAACGTTTTCGATTAGAAGAGATTCGAGAGATCAATAGCAACTACTACCAAGCGTCAGTACCTGGTGAGATCGAGCTGAAAGCCCTCGAGACAATGAATCGAATGAGCGTTCAATATTGGGGTGTGACACTCAATGAGTTCATGCATAAGGTTAACAAGGTTGTCAAAGGGCAGATTTTGGAGCACATTGATAATCACTTCGGCCATCAAAAGCATTTGCAGCTCTACAGTACCGTGCAGACCATTGCAAAAAATTACCTTGAGCTCGTCATCCATGAAGAATGGTCCGGGTTGGATCGAATCTGCGATGCCGAGCTCAAGTATCCCCTCACCTTCAACCAGGAAAGCCTGAAGAAGCACGAGTTGGACAGCATTGCAGTTCGACGCCAAAAGCGTGCCGAAGCACGTCTCGTCCTCGAACAGACTCTCCTCAAGGCCACCAATATGGGTAAGAAAATCAAGACTCTCACAATCGATGACCTGCCTCCAGATTCGTGGGATGTCGAAGTACAGATGTCAGCTAAAACACGTGCATATTACGAGATTGCATCTTCTCGTTTCGTCGACACCATATGCCAAAACATCTTCGTCTACCTCATCCCGCGTTGCCAAGAAGCCCTTGTCAACCACGTTAGAGAACAGCTAGGCCTCCATGATGTCCAAGCCAACAAAGAACGGATTGCAATATTGATGGCGGAAGATGCTGAACGAGAAGCCTATCGAGCACGTCTTCGAGGCGAGCAGGACCGACTTGAGGAAGGATACACCTACATCCAGAAGGTGCTTGGGATTGCTAACATGTCTGACCTCCGAATGAGTAGTCAGACAGGAATTGAGGAACCTGTTGATGCAGTTATGTCGGATGAGAAGAGCGTACCTATCTCTGCTGCTGACGGACCCATCGCATCGCCTAGCAAGCGAAAAGTCGACACCTACATCAATGGTGTGGATATGATTTCTCCATCGAAACGTGGTCGCAATGCTACTGTTGAGGACAGTGGCTTCGATGTAGGGTCCGGTTCTTCATCTGAGCGACGAAATGGAATTGCTGTGCGTCTTCAGTCAGTCGGTCTCCATGACGACGAGTAAGTGCGAGCAAGACTCATTGTTAGAACCAAGTTAGTGTCAATTACATGCTGTACTGGCGATGAAGTGATGTTGTGGAAAGTCCAAGTGAATGCCGCAGGTGCGAGGAAATGAGTACAAGGAAGAGGCACGTAAGAGCTGACTTGCGGAACAAGTAATTTGGTCGAACAAGCTCCAAGTGTTGCACAGTAACCCGAGACTTGAGCATAGGACGGAGCCTGGCTTAATCGAAATCAATTAAATAAAATTCAAATGTCCACATTTATTGTTGCCTCGTACGAACCTGATGTTTCGGGAACACCCAGTAAACAAACAAATAGTCATGACCATTTCGCAAACTACCGCGCAATGCTGTACATACCAAAACCATGATGACCTGCCCTACAATGACTCCAAGGTCCAAAAAGATTTCGTTTTTCCTAGCTCGTGTCCATGTACCCCAGTAATTGGTATATACCACGTATTCACAGGATCAATATGTGTCCCAGCCCGTGATTAGTACTCCGTCTGATCATCCTGCATCCATAATGAAACTGTACACGACTTTTCCAACCTTTCATGTCTTCGCAGCGTTTATTTGGCATCCTTGTGACTGTCGTTAGATACAGCGTAAGAACATCTGTCGGAAGGCCACCTTTTCCTGTTGATTTGGATTTGCTTGTGCATATCGCTCCGTGGTCTGTAGCTAGATTCTCGTTGGGAAGAGTAAGTACAGAGATGGTGGTGTCAGCCCGACAACACGTAGCAGACGGTTTCATATACACGGCAGAAACTGCAAGCATAGTCAGCAAACATGGATACTAGAACCAAAGCGACTTCAACCGAGGTCGCAAAGAAAGAGGGGACACTCACATTCATAACAATCAACATGGGGATATCGAAAACATCCCTCTTGACTGTCCAGCAATA
This sequence comes from Neophaeococcomyces mojaviensis, assembly GCA_030247915.1. NCBI lineage: Eukaryota > Fungi > Ascomycota > Eurotiomycetes > Chaetothyriales > Neophaeococcomyces > Neophaeococcomyces mojaviensis. The sequence continues at coordinate 25,960 of JAPDRQ010000129.1, forward strand.
CGCGCAATCGACTTTCCCATCTTGGGCACCAAGCTTCTGCATGCCCTTCTCGCCACTGATTCCCTTCTTCGCATCCTGTGGTCTTGCCAACGCGAAACTGTCAGCTCTGCGCAAGTCCTGTCTCGGATTGATACCCGGATTCTTCGTAGTCGTGGGCGAACGGTTCAGCGAAGGTGATTTGGTATCGGCTTTAGCATCGCCGTTCTTGCTCTGTTGCTCAGCCTCGTTGCCGGCGGCCAGCATCTTCGTGGCGATCTCGTCGTCCTTGGTGCGGTACTTCAGGAGTTTTCCTTTTGCCATGACACTACCTCTGGAATCGCCAAACGCAAGCCGGGCGAAGTCCTCGTAGAACTGGACCACGCTGTCGTCGTCTAGTAGCTCCGCTAGAAACACAGGCTGCTGTCGACCGCCTTCCGCGCTACCGTTCTCGTCTTGTCCTTGCCTCAGCGCAGGTGTATGCGTGCCTGTTGCCCGTCCATGCGTATTGGAACCGCTGCCGGTTCTTGGTGTGTCGCCTGAGTGACCACGATTGACATTGAGGTTTGGTTCTCTCCCTAATAACACTCCTTTCCTCCAGCCGGTCAAAATCTGAAACTCTTTTCCCACTGCCGCAATCTCGCCGGTTCTACGCGCCACAATCGTCGGCGTTCCCACGCTCTCGATAAAGCCCTCGTATTCCCACAGCGTACGCTGAAAGCATTTTTCCATGAAGATTAAATCCTCCCTATTCAGCGTTTTTGTGGTGGCGATGAAAGAGGGGCGGATAGAGGCAAGAGATTTGGCGATTTGTAGTGTTTTGGAGGGAGAACTGGAGAACCGAGTTTGAAGGTATGCTATTAGACTGTGAAAGCCGGTTGTGTAGGGGTAAGGTGAGGTTACGGCAGTGTATATTTGGGATGGGTCGCGGGGGCGTTTAAGAGGGTTCGATTTGGAAGGCAACTGGGATTTTGCTTTGAGTTGGGGAGTGGAGATTGGAGCTAGCGGGGGTTGTTGAGTTGATGTTAAGTTTGATGTTAACATGGTGGGAGCTTTAAGACTACTGTCAGTGGTGGGTGCCAAGGTTAATGGGAGGAAAGTGGCTGGGTTGAGATTCATTTGTTGTTGATGGGATCGTTGCTGCTGCTGATTGTTGGATAGATTCATGGTCGCCATCGGCGAGTTTTCATGTTTGGGATTCTCCGGTGTGTGGCTGTTGGCTTCAGGCGAAGTGAAGTGCACATTATTTGATCCAATGGCAAAGGCATTGGGACTGTTTTGTCTGGGCATACCATACAGACCGGCCTTTGCCCAGTCCATCATGCCACTTTCCCCGTAGCCAAGATGTGGGCTCTCACTTATGCTTCCGAATGGCATTTGATATTGGCCAATCGACTCTCTATGTGGTGCACTTTCGCTGTCTGGTGTGTCTCCTGCTCCTGTTGCCATTTTGCCTAGCATTCCAAATTCTAGAGCACCGTAATGATTGCCGAAATTCATACTTGCGAGATCAAAATTGAAGAGGGAGGGATCTTCAGCTCCAAAGACTGAATCAGCCCAACCACTCGTGGGAAAGGAGGTAGATTGCGAGTGCGAATGGCGAACTGAGGTGGGAGACGGCATAGGCTGGGGCATGCTGAAAACTGACGATGATGATTGTTGTCCGAACGATGTTGTTCGTTCATGCAGAGTAGGAGGCGGCATTTGTGAAAGTGAGCTATTGAACATTGGGAAGGCGGTGGCAGTTGGAAAGAAGGTCGTTGCTTGCTGTTGTGGCTGCGCGCTCTCTCCGTGAAGGCTAGTGTTGCTGTCGTGCCGTTTCAAGTCACCATGAACATAATGGTCGGCTGCGCCGGGAAGTAAAGCTTCGTTCGGAGCATCGTGAAGATACTTGGCCTTCTTCCTTACGCCGTCTTGACACGCATCAGCTAGACCACGTTTGATACATCTTTGGCATGGGCGTTCGTCGCCTACGGAGAAGAAACAGTTCAGTCAGTGGTCCATGACAGGTCAGATCTCAGCAAACTTACCACACGTCAGATGGGCTCTCTGACAGGCGTAGCACGCCCTCCTTGCCTTCTTCCTCCTAGGTCGGTTGGGATCCTTTGCATTGCTTGTCGAGGATCGCTTCCCATTGCTACTGCCATTCTTGTTGATTTGAGTGGTCTGGGTGTCAATCATACTACTGTTGTCTCCTTCTGGATCAATCTCGATATCACTCCCGGCAGGAGAAAGAGACTGTTGGTGGTGGGTGTCGTTGTCAACATCTTCCACTGAAATCAAATCCATCTTCCCCTCCTTCTTATAGGTTTCCACACATGCAGTCTGTGGCAGAGTTTAGGACGCTTTGGCAATTTTGCTAAGCTGCCCCTCTTGAAGCAGCACTAGGTAATATTGCGTGTGCAACAGGCAAGATCGAAATATGCCCTGGTTCAGTCTAGACAGTATCCAATTTTGTCCGCCGCGGTGGCAAGGGGGCGAGCACTCCTAACTGCGCAACTGCTCAGAATGTTCCAACTCTTGTCCACAGCAAGGTCTGCAGGAACCTTGCCAGCGCCGGAATAGCGGATCCGCAGTCGTATGCGTATGATGGGTGAAGTCAGCACAGCAGTTCATGCATACGCGAGACGACTGAACTAGCTGCGTTGGAGTCCTCCCAGTGTCACTCAAATCGCTCGTACAGCGAGCTTCGGCCTTGGAGGTCCGGGGGAGATGGCTTGTCTGGGTGGCCCTCAGAATACGAATGTGGTGCGACTATTGTGTCGTGTGCTACGGTAATGGAACATGCATGTGCATCACCTGCAGTACTTGGAACCAGGGACTCTAGGCGGGATTGAAATTCTTGTCAGGCACAATCGCGTGCTTTGGCTCTTCTGGACAAATATCGAGTCGCAATCTCGCTCGTCAATCGTATCTCGTCGATCGTCGATCGAGGTTTTATGGTGGTTGGTAACTATATGGGATCGTCGTCGTCAGTCGCGAACGGCCGACCTCGGCAGCAGTCTCTGATTTTGAGCAGACTTCGAGAAATGGTCGTGTGTGCGGCGGATAGCTCTTGTTTCTCACGCTCATCACTCAAAAACTCACTATCATGTCAAAGAGTCAACAAGATTATGGAACTGCGTGAAAGACAACATGGGTAGGCTGCGCATCCACCTCACAGGTGAAGGAAGCAAGTCGTTGTGTTGGTCTTTGTTTCTGCATGGGTGAGAAAGTTTGCGGAGCTCGCTCGCCTCACGCCGTTTGGTCTGGGGTGACACAAGACTCTGGACCTTGACAGCTTATGGCGGGCGTAAGACTGGGCCTATGGCTGGGCCTATGGCTGGTGTCTTGGGAGGTCTTGACGCCAACCACCCCTCGTTTCTACCTTCCAAAGCTTTGTCTGCTTCGCTTGTCTGTGGCTTGATCCGTCCCATGCATGACCCAATCATTTCTACCTCCTTACCAAACACACCACTAGGCTTGATCGACTCTAGCCGGCCAAATATGTAGATCCCCGAGGCACGTTGGTAGTCTGCACGTCGTAATCCGCATGAAGAAAGAAATCTGGAATCTTATTTCCACAAGTACAAGCTTGATTTGACGGTCGATCCAAAAGACAATCAGTCACTCTATCAAGGCCCCAAAATTACCACCGTGGGAAACGCAGATCGCTTCTCTGGCCTATTGAGTCAGTTCACTGATTGTTTTGCTGTCACAGCTCTGGCATCTCGATATCCCAACGTCTATATTGTATTCCCATATCTACAAGATTACCGATGGCATGCAATCAATATGCCACTCCATAACAGCTCGTCTCGATTGACCCTCGGTGCCTGCGGATGGTCCGTTGATCGGATATGCCGTCGTGCATCCAAGTACCCATTTTCCAACATTACCCTGAACAGTCTTTTGCATTCCAAGTCCAAGGTATAGTGCATCACAAAGATAAGCGAAACTCTATCAACTCTCCTAGGTCCCAGAATCGTGGACCTTCGTTGTGCTCTAATATGAGCCTCACAGCTGGATGTACAGAAGAGGCGGTCTATATGTAGGACCAGTTCCGCTGATCCACCATTGGTTCGCAACCTCAGCATTTCAAACAGAGCTGGAAAGGAACCAAATTTCGAGAATCAAGGCAGTTTGCAACCTCGTTCGGATACATGAGGGGCATCCATTGATTTTGCATGTTGGCCATTAATCCACTTCTCATGAGCAAGAGCTTTTCGCTGACCGCCTAGAATTCTCCGAGGGGAAGTCCACACACACATTCATATTTCCTCGAACAATTTCATTTGTTTCGATCCGACTTCACGTAAACAGGCTCCGTTAGTGCTTCTCTGGACTAAATCGGCTCTTAGCACGAAGTCTCTTTCCGTACACGTAGAAGAGATAGGGAAACGGCGCCATTACAAGGGTCAACAACGCCAGCAACGTCGTAGCCCAGTGGAAGCCGAGCGTATTATACATCTGCCTGCCAAACAAAGGACTGTCAAGAATCAGCACAACGGTCCTCCGACATTCAGTGAACAGAACTTACAAAGCTCCTGCGAACGAACTTCGTGCAAACGAGTTGGCCGAAAGCGCGCTTGCTGCGTACAACGGAAACCTGCAACACTGTTAGTTCTCGGCCATTGTTTCATCGTCAGGGCGGACGCTAGAACCACTTACGCTTCAACCAAGAACGTGAAGATACCAACATAGGTGAGGATTATACCACACCCAAAGAAGCCAGTCCCGATGATCGGCACAATCCAATGGACGGAGGGATAAATTGTCCACCCAAACCAGAATAGTCCGACCACACAGAACCAAGAGCCCACAATGCTCGACGGCAACCGAAACTCTGGTTCCGATGCTCGGGTGCCCGTCCGTTGTTCATGCTTATCCAATTGGTGAATGTAAAGATAGTGCCAGATCGGATCTGAGCAAATCGCAATGAGCATACCGATTAAGATGCCTAGAAAAGAGAGACCGGTCTGCCATAGGTTGAATTCGTACACCACGGAGAAGACCAACGGGAAAGCTCCGAAGAACAGGTACAAGATACCTAGGAGTATTGCTGAGAACAGGCACAGACTGAAGCACATCGGATCCAGAAAGAGGATCAGGAAGGGCCGGTACAATGAGTGGATGATGGTCCAGAGAATAGATTTTTCCGTCACCTCGATCTTTGCTTTCCACGCGTCGTCTCCAGTCTCTGCTCTCTTCTTTCGAGCTTTGTTGCGAAGTACGACAGGCGCATAGGTCTCCGGCACCAAAACAGCAATGGCAACAACCATGACACCTGCCCAGATGAGCGTAACGTAGTAAGTCCACCGCCAGCTGATATGGTAATTGATGAAACCTCCAACGATAGGGCCAATGCCTGGAATAGCAGTAAGCATATGCAGCATCAACACCAAACGGGTCAACTACCTGGTCCAAGAAATGGAGCAGCACTATAGATCATCATCGGTGCTGCCAACTGTTCTTTGTTGAACATGTCCCCAACTGTCCCTCCTGCCACACTCAAGAAAGCCGATCCCGAAAAACCATCGAAGAACCTGGCGATGAGCATAGTCTGGATATTGCGTGCCACGGCCGAGGGGATCAGCCAGATCAAAAATAGGGTAAAGCCGATTACGTATATTGGCCTGCGGCCATAGAACTCACTGAGTGGGCCTAGCATCATTGGTGATAGGCCTAGTCCGAAGACATAGAGTGCCAGACCCAGAGTAGCGACGATTCTCGAGTTGCCGAACTCAGCATCCATCTTCTCGTATGTTGTCGTGTAGACAGAGGAGGTGAATGTCACACAGAGTGAACCGCATGCCAACACAACAACAATCATCCATTTCTAGCTGCCGTTAGAGTCCAAGCCTTGTTGACATCGCTATGGTAACTCACCTTCCACGTCGGCAAGTTCTTTGGGTTCATCGGATCGTCATCGCTGTCCCAAGTGACTTCTCTGAACTTCTCGTTCTCGGTAGAAGAGCCTTTAGAATGAGCCGACTCGTTCTCTTCCGAAGCTTGCTGCTGTTGACTGAAGTAGGTACCATGACTATCCACGTACGACCTTGTCTGGTAGAGCTCGCTCTTCCTGGAGACGTGACTTGAAATGGGCACCAGTGCTTGGCCGAGCGGCAATGGTCGTGGCGCAAGTTCTTTGCTTCCTCCGTGTACGTGTGCTACACCTTGCGACGAGGTCGCTTCATCAGGATGGGAAAACCTCTCCGTCATTGTTGCGCTAGATTAGAAGACATGTGAGAGAGAAGTTATTCTGCTTTCAATAGACGAGCGGATGCTTTCAAATGAAGTACCACTCTGTTATTGATTGCTGCTTAGCAAATGACTGATTTCTAAGTGAAATACGTGGAAGGCAAGGTATCAATCCGCAATACCCACTACAGTGGTATTTTGATTTATGTTGATTCTCATAAGCATATCTCTCAGAGGAAGACATTTTCGCTCTCAAGCGAATGCAGATTGCGAACCGACCAATGCACGCTATGGGTGCCATGTTCGTCATCAGAATAAACGTGTAGATTATGCAGCAGAAAGTGAAAGGAAACGACGTTATCGAAGCGCAGGAACCAAATGCCGCTGTTTCCACGCCTATATCCGCCCGAGCTGCCGGCGAAAGGACAGAGCTTGATCCGCAACAGCGAATCAGGAAGCAGACAAGCCGCATCACATTGGTGGACAAGCATGGTCGGCTTATGTAAAATCGGCCAACACTCCGTACAACCGTACACCATTCTTTGTGTCTCAAAGGGGATATCATTCGGCGATAGCATGCTTAGGAGATATGTACACATACAATGAGTGAAACGCAGAAGGCAGTAGCAAAGCCTGCTTAGTAAGGCTGAATGTCAGGCATTCGTCCCAAGCCGGCGCCCTTGCTTTTTGGCTGTGCGTCAACATCGTCTAAGACACCACCTGCGCTCCTCTCTCGGATGTGTTTACGAAGCATAGCTAAAACCTCACTGTTCTTCCATCGCTGTGGTACTGGTCGATAAGCAGGTTTGAAGGCACCGACGGTTTGCGCCCATTCGCCACTCCTGGGAGCACCCTGTCGCCATGCATCTGTCTCCTTTGCCGTCGCTGGGTTCGCAGGCGCCTGATACTGTGTATCTGTGGATTTTGGTGTGTCTGCGACTGCCCCCTCGGCATATTCTAGTGAGGTTGGCGTATTGGCCTCAGATTGTGTAGCCCAGTAATAAATGTCCCAATCGTTCTCATCCAAAAACAAGTCATATTGCTCCAATTGCGCCTTCGTCATGCTCCCGAGGTTCTCGGCGGCAAAGGTTGAGAGAAGGAGATCGGACTCTAGTGTGCCGCGCTTCCTGCTTTGGTCTGTGGAAACCGATCTGTTAGCATAAGTTCGACATGAGTAATACGCGGGCCTCAATGCAGCAGTGGGCAGTCTTGTGTGTACGAACATAATAGTCTTGCTCGCATGGTGCTGGCATCCTCGCCAGTTCTTCTTATGGGCTCAATCCTGAACTTGGCTCCCTCCATCTCACCAACACCGTATTCTGATTGCGGGCTTACTTTGTCAGGATCACCTGGCTGTGTGCCTCCCGTCATCCTATCCGTGTTCTCCGGCTGTGTATCCTTCGGCGTGTAGTTCCCGTCCACGGAGCTGATGAGCTCTGGTGGTGGCTTATCTTTTCCCACCTTCGGGATGTCCCTCTCGTTCTGGTTCGTTGGGGTCGTATTGGTCAGATGAGGATTCAACGCCCGGTTTTTCTGCGCTTCGCGCCATCCTTCAGCATTCTCGGGCATGTTCTTTTTGGACTCCGCTTGAGGTGTTACATGATCGGTCTCTGCCTTGAAGTATGCTCGGCTCGAGATAGAGAGTGGTCGCTTGCCAACGGGAGCAGTATACTGGCGAGCAAGTGCTCTAACAGCAAATCGAGATGCTTTCATCGTGGATGGTGATGTTGTCGGGATCAAGTTAATGTTCAAGGGAAAAGAGGAAGAAAATCACGACACGAACAGCGAGCAAGAATGGCGAGAATACCTCAGTGAAGACCGTGACATCATCCACTGTCCATAAGTATCATGCATCAAAACAGCTCCATGCCGCTCCTACAGTTTATACATTAGTCATTATTTTGGAATGAACAGAATACAAGCGGTTGTAGGGAGCTCGTACTTGTTATACACATTGTTTCTCGGCTCCTGCGAGCTGCCTTCAGCTAAATTGAATACCATTGTAAGGTGGTGCGAACATCTGGTGTATTTAGCATAATACAAGCCAGGAGAAATTCCAGTGATATAGGGAAGCTCTGGTGTCTAACACGGAGTCTTATCTCACAATACATGCAGATGTTGGTATCTATGTACTCATATGTAAATCGACGCTCAAGGCCGCCATGGTCCAGATCGTCAGACCGACCGTTCATAATATCTGGTTGCAAATCACCTTTTCCTGGTGCCGCAGCACCGTTTCCAACGCCCTGTGCCGTGCCGTGTATTCGTTCTGTCCACTCCTAATGATAATCATACAAACGTTCAACATTGCCAAAACATCTCAATGTACAGTCTATCACACCTGGGCAGGTGGGTCTTAGCCCTCTACCAGGTCTCGGCAATATATTGCCCACCACTCTTTTTCTCTTCCCAGAACGCTTTCGCCGCCTCATGATTCAACCCGCCCTTCCCCATAGCCACATCAATTAGGGCGGCCTCAACGCCCTCGCCCATACCCTTCGAGCTTCCACACACAAAGATTCGTCCATCAAGCGCGTTGATGATGAACCAAACCAAGTCCGCTTGTGCCCGGACTTCCTCTTGCACATACCTACTCTCCGCTTTCCGAGACTGCACAACCTTCTTCACCTTGTCTTCGTGAACACCCCAGTCACCAGCATATAACTCGTCGACGAGGGAATCTCGCACACCCTGAAGCACCCAGACTTTGTTCGCGCAATTTGCCGACTTCAGCCGTCGGTGCACAAAGCCGCGGAAGGGGGCAATGCCGACGCCAGCACCGATTAGTAGCATCGGTCCATCGGTCACAAATTCTCGCGCCAAAGGATTGGCCATCAGGCCTCGAAACATAGGTATCCTGATGTCTAAATCTTGTGGGCTGATACCTTTCTTTTCGCCTTCGATGAGCTGAAGGGCCATTCGTTCGAGGAAGCCGGAGCCTACACCCGTTCGGACGCCACCCTGCCAATCAGGAGTCTCGTGGACGGACACGGCAACTTCGATCAGTCGGTGGCTTTCCCTGCTGTCGCCTTCACAAGACAAGGATGGGTCTTGAGAGAGGGAGTAGAAGCGGGGCATAAGCTGGTTGAGAGTGCTTAGAAGATGATCTAAAGGTGGCGAGGATGATGGAAAAGCATTGAGGATCTGAAGGAGAGTAAGGTAAGAGCCGGTTCGGAGATCGCAGAAGGAGGCTTGGCCTTGGGCAGAAGAGATGTAGAGAAGAATTTGCTTCTCATGGCGGTCTGAGGCGTATTCTGCAAGCAGGCGGAACAGCACTTTTGTTGGCGGGTAGGATTGAATGTCTGCACACCAGGTGAGGAGCTCACGGCGTGTTGTGACCAGTTCTCTTGCTTCGTCTTCTCCCCATATCGTTGGCCATCTGCCTTTAGTGGTTTTCAGCAGGACTGGCTTGTCTCGAATGAATTTGGGCACACCCAATCTGTCGAGTAATTGGTCAACCATTTTTGGATCGTTTGGTGCACAAACACCTATGGCGCCTCCTACTCTGAAGTCGACATCTCCTCCTTCTTCTGGGTAATCCGTCACGTCAATATCAAAGTGGAATGTTCTCTTCTCAGCTCCTGGTCTTGTGAGCTCTCTTGCATGATAAAGCTTTGCGGAGTAAACTTCGTATGGCGGGTGAGGTTTGACGAAGTTTGGTGGGTGCTTATCGCTTCGAGACTCGGTCTTTTGCATGTCAGCTTGAGTTGGACTCGACGTTCCCAGAGATTCGAAAGACACCGTCTTCTCTGGCAGTTCAACCAGCTCGGTCAATTGGCTTTCTAGACCTAAAGGCCCATTAAGCCGCAGGTTCAAGCTTGTGTACGCGTTGTTTTCCGGCACGTTAATCGGCGTGTATGTTCCGAGGTCTGGTTGTGAGTTTAATTCGCGTAGCATGCAGCATCCGCCACCACAACACGCTTTCTGTATCATCTCCATTGTGGCCGAGCCTGGCGTCTTACCGAGGAATAACCTCGAGTCGGCGGTATCCTGAGAAACCAACATCGTTGAGGCGCGTCGTTTCCTTGTTGGCCCCTCTCCATGCTGTTTAGTCGGCACATCCTGCACAGACGCATCTGAGTCTTGATAGTCGGTGATAGGCGTGGATGGAGACGTGTCTATGTCTGAGGCATCCTCATGGCTGTACGTGGTGTTTAAACTTGATCCAACCGATTGTGAGACGGAAGCTGTGGTCGACACAGATTGAGGATGGGAGGGATCTTCGGGTATCGGATTCTCTGGGTGACATGTTGCGGTATGTGGAAGAGCAGTCATCGTAGAACCAGGCATGCTGGCGGAGGTATGGAGGGTAAGCCCCTGGAGCGCTTGAAGTGCCTCGTGTGTTAGCATTTTGTTCAGCACGCAAATGACAGAAGGGAATTGATCTGATTAAGGCACGAGGGAATGCATATTAAGTAATTGTTGTGAGTTCGGAAATGCTTACGCGAAAGAGCAAAAGCGTTGGTAAGTCGGCGAGTGACGTTGGCGGGAGAAGTTAGGGCGGAATTTCCACGAGCGTGCGGATTTCCAACGATTTTTGATCGCTTTCTTAGGCAGTTTCTGGTAAGCAAACGTGCACAGTTCATTCAGGGCATCCAGAATCAGCTCATCCAATCCTAGATATCCGATAGCACGTGTTGAAAAGGAATGTAATCAAAATGGTAGGAACTGTCGAAGAACCCAGGAGCTTAGGTGGAAAGAATATTATCAGATCGCCCAACGTACGCGAAGGATCAAATGCTGAAGGCGGGTAAGTTCCTGGAAGTGGGACTGCTCTATGAGATAATTTCGACGCCACTCATGGGGATCAGATTATCACCTGCCATTACCCTTCCTTGTACTTGTACTGCTTTCGGGACTGTGCTTCTCCATTGTTCTGCACATGCTTGTCTCTTGCCAATACTGGTCAAGAGTGATTGGTGATAAGGACGCATCTCAGGCGCTGTTGAGCTCCAGCTGTCAAGAATGACAACAATCTTCCGACACTTTCTGTACGATAATCTGTGTGGGGTGCTCAATAAGCAGTATGCTTGCCGATTCAAAATTCCGCGTTTCGTAAAGGAAAGCTTAAGAGTTTCGGCGTCGCTGTGTCACCGCTGACCACCGAGTGCCTTCTCCGTTTCTATTTCGCTGGCAATCCTGTTTGGTACACCAGCTCCATACTAATTGCCCCGGTTCTTTCCAGGTCGGGTCCAGGTCGGGTCCAGGTCGGGTCCAGGTCCCCATGTCTGGAATACGATGTGCCCGCAATAGATGGTTACTTTCAGTACCGGAGCGCTCCTTCCTACAGCTTTTTGGCTCTCAAAGCTGTTCGTTGATTACTATGCTCTGTTTGATATTAATACAGCGCATCTTAGAATGTGGATCGCTTTAATCTTATCTGCTGGTACGACATACAGTGACAACAACGCCGCCTATCACATTCTGGGAGAATGGTTTTGATCTTAGCGTCCTTGCCAGACTCTTGCTTTTTCTGGTTACAGAATCCAGCTCAAAGGCTGTGAAGGTTGCCATGCATGATGCTCGCCTTGAACCAGGTGCCCCACCATCAGCGCCGTTTATTATCAGATCAGATAACTGGCTCGTGTCGACAACTACCAACGCTACGGCTCCACTCGGATCCATCTAATCTTATCTTTTCGGGGACGATTGAGCTCGAGCCCATCAATACGATCGTTCCCCGACATGCAACGCACCGAATCATGGATGTCCGGATCCTCACGCCGTTTCCCAGCGTCTTCCACGCCTCCGTACCGATTTTCTTGAGCTCCATTCATTGAACAACGATTGACTTGTCCAGCAATACTAAATGTACTGAGCAATTCTCGGTAACTGCCGCGCACGAAACCAAGCCGGATGATTTTCAAAGCCGTTCGGGGGCTGTGAAAAGTGCTCCATTGAAGGCATGGCACATTTCCTTCGAGCCATTCCTTGTGAGCTGATCAGGCTGTCGGGTGCTGTCGCCTGCCCAAAACGTCTTTTCAGTATCGGGATCTAGTGGGTGAGAAATACATAATACTCAGAGGCGAAGCGTATTAGCAGCATTAAAAGAGAGCACTGAACTGGCGCGGAGTATATGAGCCGATGTCGCGTGATCAGCGCAAATAGCAAAACCGTACGGATGGTTCACGGAAACTTTATTCACGACACGTGCTTGTCAACGGCCATCAAGGTCAGTCATTTCTGATTGTCACCAGAAGCAGGCTTCGCCATGGCTTTCTGGACATACATATACATACTATGTAGGGTATCATCACTAATATCGCTTGTGCAATTTGCAGTCCCGAAAGAAAAATCAGATGTGTTCCATCCCATTTATGCTGGCAAATACAAAGGTAGCCTCCCATACATCAACGCGCGAAATGACGACCGAATACCCTCTTTGCTTTGACACCAGCGATGAAAATAAACAAGTTGGCCAAGCGCTGTTTCCTCCAAGATTGTGTGCGGACTGGTGTGTTCGTGCTCATGCAAGGTATCAAAACATCAATGCTGGTGGATAAAACAACTGCAAGCGAGGTAGCATTTGTGCTGCAAGACGAAATTGGTAAGACGATATTGAGGGCCGAGAATCAAAAGCGACATTTGTACTCCTGCTTGACTATAGCGTCATGCAGATTCTTTTGTACCAGTAGCTTTGTAGTCGGAAATCGGAAGCGAAGCTGTAGAATAGATGATAGCAGAGGTCGAGAATAGCGAGTCTGAATGCCGGCTAAGTTGAGCAACAGAACTATAATGGCGAGTTGTTCGAATTTGTATGCCTTGTCTGACCATTGTGCACCTGCCGTTGCGCTTTCAGTGCAGGCCAGTGCCGCCTCCGAGCATTGATGAACCAGTTGCTGATCTGTTGGATACTCAGGTGCGTCCTTTGGATCAGCATCTGTTTATCCTCATCCGTTGGATAGGGGTGTTCAAGATGATCATGGAACCACGCGCGCAATATGTCAGTCACATGCTTCGGAAGATTGCCTCGACGACGTCGATTGGAGCCGATGCTAGCCGTGTCGCTGCCAATGTAGTTGGAGCCTGTGGAGTACATTGTTGGAGGGTAGGACGTGCCGTTAGTATAGTATCCCGCATCAGGAAAGGGCGAGTCGTAGTATTGTGAGGTGCCGTAGCCAATGCGAGAGCCTGTTACGCCGGGGAATGCTGTGTTGTATGTGTATGCGCCTTGGCCATTCCTCGAGAAGCCGATTTCGAGTGGGTCTGTTGGAGAACTGTTGTATGAGGCTGGAGCGTATTGGTTGGGCGAACGTGTTGGAAGATTCGAGAGTTGAGAGTTGCGTGAATTGTATGCAGGTGAATTGCCGAGGTTCATTTCATTGAGTGAAGGAAGGTTCTGGCTGGCACGGGTGGAGGAGACGGAAGGTCGATTGTAGTAACTTTGTGATGAGGAGTTGCTCGAGGCGTAGGATGCAGTGTTGTTTGAATGCTGGCTTCCCAAGGCCCAGTTGGAAGATCCTGAGAGCATGTCGTCGTTGTAGCCTCTGAAGTTGAGGTCTTCGAAACTTTGACTCAGTGATGGCATGGACGTACTGAGAGACAGTGCAGATGACGCGGCTAATGGGATTGAGCCGTGTTTGTACTCTGAGAAGGAAATATCTTAGTCCGCTTCGTACTTCTTTTGTTGAGCGGTAGTGGTGGCAACTATATCCCCTGGCTCTGGCTTAACTATCTTCTTTTTTCGTTAGTTGATTGAGGAGTTGAAATGGGTGAGAGAGTGTCTTACGGTTTATAACGGCGGTAACTGCCTCTGGCAAGGTGCCAGTAGTTTATGTTGGATCTGCCTGGTCTACATGTCAACTCATCAACATCAATACGGCCTTGAGTTTGGAGTGAGCAGGTAGGTAAGTTGAGCAAGCCACTCACAGCTTACAAAACGGCCATAAGATCAACTTATCGCCAATTGCCTAGCCATGTCATGGTGCTCAAACCTTGTTGCATCATACCTCGCAAACCAAGGTTTTCTTGTATCGCGCACCTGTTATTAGCTGCGTTTGGCTGGTGACGCATATCAAAAAAGCGTCCCAATATGCCCAACGGCCACGGTCAACGATGCTATTTTGTTTTCGCAGAGTGTGAAGAAAGGAGTAATCAAATTTGTGAGAAGTCGTGGCAGCGGATTCTGTCGAGAGACAACGAACTTGATCGAGCTTGGTGTTGTGAATCAGAATGAAGCAGGGCAAGAGAAAGTGTGCGTTGACCGACATGACTTGGAAGTTTCAACTGTCATATACCTTCTCTCACCTCCACCATTGGCAGACTACCCCGGACATAAGACGCATGAAGATCAGGTGGACCTTGGTTGACCCAGTATGCTGTACATCATTAGGGTAGACGAATATGATGAGAGCATGGGGAACACCAAGATCATCAGTATGCGTCACAAGCAATGAGATTTTGTGTTCAAGGTTGCGCAAGAAGCCGAGCCAAATTTCCGACCTATACTCATAGGTGGTCTTGGAAATGGTGGGAGGTACAATGACTTCGGAATGGAGCATGGACGAAAGGGGCTGCACTTGTATGGTTCCCGCAAAGGCAAACTGAGCATGGCGACGTTTTTGTGGACTCTATGCCGCATCAAGTTCATCTAAATACGCTCTCATGTTTTGTAGGGTATGCTGCGTCGAACTGTCCAGAGATCCGGAAAATTGATGTCTTTCTTCGGTAAATGTAACAGTATGCATATTGTTGCAAGGAACAAGCATTATTGGCGTCCGCACCATTGCCGAATATGATGTAAGGTATTGTTGGCAACACGTGTGGATCAAGACTCGAACAAAGTTTGCGACCAGTTTCGATCGTCTTCAACATGTGGTTCACACCAGTATCGTGGTCGTTGACAATAGGTGTGGGTGAACCAAAGTCGCGGTGAGGGCCGAGATCTGAATTATGACAGCCCCTGTCAGTGTTGTCCAATAGCAAAATAGCTCTTTTCTTATCTGGAGTTGCCTACTTTTGCTTGCCATGTGTGAGACCGAGTTGGTTACTGGGGTGGATTAGAGAGTGAATCTCTCTGTGCCGTGTCCAAGATGACTCGGCCAGGATGGGCTGTATTAAACAACGCGGATGGACTTTTGGCGCCTGTTAGACTGCATGAACATGCATGGTTGATGGCTTCGGATCTTCACCCTAGGGAGTTGGCGTTCTTCGCCGATTTCGTGTCCGGATTGTCAAAATCTAGGTTATTGCGCCATCGCGATGCAGCTCAGGGGTACTTGATGCTTAAAGTGGTTCGATCAAAATACTTTGCCTTGTGAGATCGTTGCATCGTTCAGAATATATTAGCTGCTTGGCGGACGCCTATTTTGCTGTGGCCAACACCAGCATGTGTGGTCGGATCAACATGGAAGGTGGAATATGACTGACCCGCACTTCTGGTCACGTCGCACAGAAACGCCTAGCCAACAGCTCAGCCCGGTTTTCAATTTGCGAATGCATGGCTGCAATACATGCATGCCCAAACAGCAAAGGCTTATGGATACTCTGCGGAATCCAAAAGAGCGGTATGCATTTGCAAGCTACGAGATTTCTACACTTCGCTTATCGTTGGTGCTAGCTCCAGATGTGGACAAAGCTAGTAATTGCTTCCATTGAAGGGTCAAGAGTGGCGCGCTGCAAGATATGGTCTCGTATAGCTTGCCAGGACCATCCAAGTTGTTGGGTCGGCTTTGTGAGAGGAGAAGCTTAATCGTAGGGCTGGTACGTATCACGATGTGTTGTGAGCACTCTTCTATCCTTGTGTCGTCGGAGTACGACTGATTAGGCCTACTCCAATGCCTCAAGGCTTGGGTCTGATGGCCAATGTGCGCGAACGCGCAAAGCCACCCCTGATAACGATACAAAAGTCGACAAGAAAGGACCGGTCTTGTGTTGCTGCAGTATGAAGATATTATTGCGACAATGACAACGAAGCTCAAAGACTCGCAATTGAACCAGGCGCTGGCTAAGCCTTAAATTCAATGCTCACGTACAGAGTCTGTGCAACTGTCTGTCAGTCACTGCCTAACGTCAAAGTCTTCTCGGCTGCAGTTCGCCCATTTTGACATGAACTTACAACGCATATTAATTGAGCAGAATACTCACAGGAAGTCGAACCCACGTAAAATCGGAGATACAATATGTCAGTGAAGTGCATGGAAAGTCCCTGACATATGGCGGGAACTTAGACATATGTCTAGAGTAATTCTCCGAATAGCTTGAACTGCTGAGGGTTTGTTGAAATGTACTGAGGTAGCCACAAGTGTATGATTGGAGCGCAACTGAGATGAATGTTTGAGGATTACGCACGAGGATGCTAGCACTGCTTTGCAGCGAGGATAGGAACTCTTTCGTGTTGATAACTTAGTGTACCAGGGTATCGTTGCTTCTGTGACGAGTCAACCAACAATAGTTTGCATGAGGTTCAATGTGCTCCTTCTGGTAGCACAAAACATTCGATCATCGTTGAAAACACGGTACTTATGAAGCAGCGGACAGAACCGACCAATGTGCATGCTCGTAGCACCGCCTTACGCTCAGCAATGCACGGGTATCGTCACCATCGATACTTTCAACGTACAAGAACCTGGAGTACATTGACTAAAACTTGTCGCACAATCTGTTTTAAGAAACGACCATGATAATGTAGCTGTTGTGCACTCAAGACGACTCGTTCTTTGTCTTGCTAGGCACTTGGAATATGTCGCTTTCAACACTGGTCTCGGGAGGCGCCAAGTTTTACTTCAATCCTTGGAAAACCCTTGAAGTTCCTCATTGACCGCAACGATGCTTTGTGACTCGTCAGCTACCACGTGCAAATTAACTGTATTTTCAGATCCATCAAAGGATATCTGTCTCAGATATACGGTGCAACTACTGCAGGCCATTTTAATTGGCGTCATGGAGGTGAGAAATTGTAGCGGACAGTTCGTTCACCTGCAGAGCACTCGGGCCCTGAACAAGAGATCTCGCGGCAATTTCCTCAATGCTGCATGGCAAACTTCATGCATCTTTCTGGCTGCATAGGAGAGCAAGGCTAACTTCGAAAATTATTCGTTTCTTTAAGCTGGGATGAAGGAGTGTTTCCATGGAAAGTCATTCAACGTTCATGAGTTTCCAAGTAGATGCACATAGTTTGAAATCGTGATTGGCGGAAGTGAAAAATGACACTTCAGCTTCCTTAGTCAGCATTTAGGGTTGGTGTCTTCCAGAAGTGCTCCTTGCCTTCACAAACAAAAAATCGTACTAAAACCGCAAGTATAGCTGCCTCCTGGATGAATAACTCAAAATGGAGCCATCTAAGGAAGATTTTTGCCCTTGAAGACACTAGTGAAAGAGTCACGTTCTCGACAAACTCTAGCAGGGTCATGGTTACAGCTGTCGGGGTAACCACAATGACCGAGTGGTGATTACCAATAATGTGAAACCTATACCGATGTGCTCGTGGTTCAAATGAAGTTGTGGCCAAGGAAACGACAAGGGAAAGGAGTCTGCAAGAACATATCAACGGGTCGGGTAGTCGTGCACCGCTAGGTTTTGCATACCCGTTAGCTAATACTCCCTACGACAACTTCAGATCACACGTTTCATCATTCAGGCACCAAGCACACCTTGATCACGGTGCATACCTTGTCATATGTGACAAGATCTGTTACGACACTTACCAGATTATTGCCGTGTTTTCTAGGACTTTTACTGCAAAGATGCGGGCTTCCCTATCGGAAATGCTTCCTATGATGCCAACCCCAACACTAATTGTTTTATCAACGCTAGCATCGGAGGCAAAAGCTCTTTTTTTTATAAACGGGTCTGATCATTGCGCAGTGTATCCACTCAAATCTCGAGCCGTGCGCCATTCTTGAAAGCCCTTGCCCCGAAACAACCATTCGCAGATTCTCGACAAGACCCTTCTGACATCGCGCTTACGGGCGCTCCATACCTGTTTACCTTATTATCTGTCGTGGATCTGGTACAAACAAACGGTGGATCTGGTACGAGCTAGTGACAGAGACTTTTCGCGAGATCCAACACTACCAGGTGTGTTTACAGTCTGCTTTTTGCGAGTGGGCAGCGGCTGGTGCAATCTGTGCATAGAGGTCGACAGAAGCCTCCACCTGCAAACTGCCTTTCCAGCGACTGGCGCGCGAAATAGCCCAGGACTCCACAGCAGACCTTGCTTTCAATTTCTGCTCATCGGAGCTCTGCGCGAGGCTGTGGAAGCATATCAAGCGCCTGCACAGACAACAGGTCAGGCGACAGAGCGGATGACACCGATAGGAACAAGAACGAGGACTCAATGCCGAGCAGCTACCCCAAAAATGGCTAGATGCCTGCGCAGCATCAACACCACCCGAAATCATCACGTGACAAGACGGGTTTGGTCTTTGCAGCCGCTAGATATATTTCTTCGCTAGCTGACTTCATTCTGTAAGCCCCACTAATGCACCGTTTGGTAGTGTTATGCATGACTGGCAACGATTATGGTGGAGTGGCAATTGCGCCTGGATCTATAGCTTCTTGTGAGATGGTAAGATGCGCCATAACAGAAAGTCTGAGCCAAATATTGATGACCTTGGTGGTCTGCTCTCTTCGCTCAGTTTTCACCTCTTCTCCTGATCTCCACCTCCAAAATCGCAATTCGGAATCCTCGTTGGCTCACTCAAACTCGGTGCCTCCTGCTCATTTAACTCAATGCTCTCCGTCGTTTTCACGGTCACTCCATCACCACTATCATTGTTATCAGGCAGTATCTCGAGCTGAAAAAAGTCTCCACGATCAAATAAACTCTCAATATCGTCCAATCCAATTTTCTGCTTCAGCTTCTTAGGTTGACGTGATCTGACTTCTGCCTGCGAACCATGAGCCTCAGCCTTGTAGGCTGATCATTTTCCATGCTTATTTTGGATAGATGTGAACAACTCGTCTGCTCCCGATTATGTATGCGAGTGAGTTGCGATACGATGCGCCATGTTTGGTATTTGTCGCATCAGGGTGTGTCGATCCTCTATTGATGGTTACTCATTAGTACGGCATACCACGCATAATATGCCTAGCAAAGGCTGGCACAGATATGGACAAATAACCTTACGTATTGACCCGGTAGGGGTCAATATCCCGACCGAGCAGGTCTAATGGAAGCACGTTCTCAAGCTTGGAACCGTCGATCGGGCTCCACCCAGCACACTGATGTGTGCCGCCGGCCTCCTACCACCCTCCAGAGCGAATAGCCCACTGGCAAGAAGTATATACTCGCTACCGAACCTGCTAAGGTCGCTGCATAGTTGCGTCCTGAGGAACCCTGTCCAAAACAATTTCATGTTGTCAGCCGAGAAACTGTGTTTGTTTTACAGGGGCACGTCATAGACGATCAGAAGAAGAAAAAGAAGCTGATGCCGATTTCAATACTTCATCAACTATAAGTAGTCAGCAGAGTCCTGAAGCGGGCGATAGTGAATCTCTCGATGCTTGCAAATCATTGTTCTGTACAGTCGACTCTAGTAGACTGCAAAACTCGGTTTCACAGCTATTCAATGTTGACCATATCCTATTCAAAGAAGCCAATTCCGTAGGACTTAGAGCGTTGCTGAAGCTATGTCATCCGCAGCTGATGAAGGTATCATTGTCGTGGCGAAAGATCAGTAGCCAAGGGGTGAATGATCGACAACCAGTTCCATTATCATACCTATCACAACCTGACTGAATACGAACAGGTCAAATGTCACAGCTACTGCTTGTTGCTCTGTTTCTACGATTCGCAATGCATGATCAGGGGAGAGTAGATTACCATTGAACCCAGACTGGCTTATAGAACAAGCGCTGGAACCGCATTTTTGAAGTGAATATACCTGTGTCCAATAAATGATCAACGAGCACCCATGACATCTATCGTAGCTGATAAAGAAGCATAACATAGTGTCTCTGCCCTTCTATAATTTGTTTGATAAGAACATCATTCGTAAGATGGTCGGGAGAAGCAGTATAATGTTGAAGCGCAATCCCTGTCGCACGCCATGCCGCTCTGGACTTTCCCAGGAGTTATGTTTGACTCATAAGGCAAGGATTAGACTTCCTCGTTGCAAGAGAGAAATATCTGATACCGAAGAACGTTGAATTTCAGAAATTCCAGCTCCTTGTCAACACTTTCAAGACTACTCTAGATGGGGCAGTTGCTCGACGATACCATTACGGGCAAATACGCCTAGGTGACTACTCTCCATCAGATTCGACCTTTATTGGTGAGTATAAACTAATCATATGCTGTAGAACTGATCTCGTCGATTCATTCGATAACCTCCGTCTTCTCTACTCCTTGGCCAGTCCTCGTCCACAGTTGGATCATCTGCTCAGCTGATGCCGAAGCGAGCAGTAAGTCGTCCGGAAATAAGGTCACCAGTCTAACCACCTTAGTCTGCCTCTCCAGCCTCTGCATTTCTTGGCCCGTTCTTACCTTTTCACTGCCGCGCGCAGTAGTTTGCCAAGCTGGACCTAGGACATTATATTTAGAGTCTGCTTCGGTGAGGATATGTTCCAGCTTCTTTTCGCCTAAACGGTGATCTGTTCGTGTTTGGTAAAAGAGAACATAAGCACTCTTTGTCCCACAAATCCTGGGTCTTTCACCTGTGCGGCATGCAAATCTTTATAGTCGTAGCGACTACGGGTCACTAAGTTCCTTGCTAGAGCTGTGTAACTGGCGCCAACAAGATCACTATAGTGGTTGCTGCAGCGATTAAGTCATAGATGAAACTCATTCCATCGCTTCGGTCCCGAACCATATCGGATGTGTTAAGATCTTCGACGGGATAGTCCACCTTTAGTTCGAGCTTGTCTCGAACAGTTCGGCTTGAGCTGTAGCGCTTCAGCTCGATCAAAAGCACATCAAACATTTTCGAAGCTCGAATTGCTTGTCTGCTCGGCGATATTCTTTGCAACGACAGCAACACCAAGCATTCTGTCATGATAGTGCTTCTGTCTTACCGTACTCTTTAAGACAGCCAGCGAGAATAACACCGTGCTTCTTATGATCGAGTCCGGATGCACGTTTTACGCTAATTCTTTGTCTTCGAAGAGTTCGATTTTTTAATGGGTCAGAGTGCCCCTCATGTTTTTTTCGTCTGCGATCGTACCTTCAAACAATGCTTCATAACAGTCTTGATCCCAATCAAGAATGATCGCGAAATGCTCTCGTCTAGCATACACGTGTGTCTTAGCATCATAAGTAACATATAAGTACATTCTCGTTGCTGTTCAATTTGGTCTGTGAAAGTTAAGGGTCATATATTGCCTCATTTTATTGGTCCTGAAAGGTATGCCGAAGCTTCCTCTTCAGAGGATATGTGATAGTTTTTTCATGAATGACATTCTCCTCCTTCCATCGAAAAGGCCTCCGTAGTGTTGTTGAGTCAGATAATGGACTGGAACTGTGTTTCGAATGTTGTGTATTAGACTCCTGTGTGTGATCAGCAGTAAGTGTCAACTGTACGTCCAACCAAGAAAAATCTAGGATATAGGAAGGGTGGATGCTGAATGACTCCAAATGAAGGGACTATTCTGCTGTGAAGCCGGGCTAGTGCTATAGGCATATGACTTTCAGCGAGAAATATTGTCCTTACTTTCCTGGCAATATCGAAGTCCCGCCTCTTCTACAACAGCATACTTTTGTATAGACTTCTATGACTTTCCTTTATATATAAACGCCTCTGAGAGCGAATTCAACGGGAGGCTACAGCGCTGGACATCTCATATAAACTTAATAGAGTCTCGATCCTTACGATCTTTATTTAGCTAAAGGTCTTTAACGCTAACATACAGGAACAACCTCTCGCCTATCTTTATTCTCTCATGGTGGGCAGCTATTGACCTTGTTGGCAATTCATGCTCAACTCCTTTGACGATCTGAGCGAGCAATCATACCGACCCTAAATGTGTTGGAATAGTCCTCTCCCAGCTTGCTCTTCCGTAGCTTCAACACCTCACACCGCAGCGACATTGCCTCTGACCTTGGTCCACCCTCATTATGTCCCCCCTTTTGGCCTCCAAGTGGGACGCCACATCCAGAACATTGGTGCCAGAAGTTGGTTGCAAAATAAAACGGAGGTTTCATCGGAAGCACGCGACGCACGCGACGCAGAGTGTTATGGCCGCAATGACGATTGCCACAACTCCAACAACTATCGCTATGATGGCGTCCTTCGAAAGACCTCCTTCGTTGTCTTTCGGGTTGTTTTTTGGCTCCTCCGTCTCAACTGTACCGGTTGAACTTGTATGTGAAAGACTGGCGGAAGTCTTAGATGTTTGTGTGAAACCTGAGAAAGTCTCGCCAGTTGTCGTCGGTGCATCCGTAGGTGAAGGTAGCAGGACTTGACCAGTGCTTTTGCAATATTCCGTATAAGCGTTGACCGCACTTGTCATGTCATTTAGATTGCTAGAACACCCCGAGTACACGCATTCTGAGATGTATGTTGTGACAACCGACTGGAGGTCTGTCCTGCAGAAGCAGGAGTCTTGAGCGTTCTGTCCGCAAAACACGGTGTCGCCATGGCCACAACTTATGACGTCGCCAATAACGAACAAGCACCGTGCGTTACATTCGCGAAAACAGCACCGAGCGCATCCGCGAAGATTTTCGTAAAGTGAGTACTGCTCAATGCTCACGGTTCCACCACTACACAACAACAGCCGGGGAAAGCAAAAAGATAGAACGAAAAGTTGCCACTTTACGGTGATCAGCTGGGTATACATGAGTCTATATCGATGTGAACAGCAGAATAATAGCTCTGAAAAGATGTCGAGGGTCCAGTGCTGACAGTATCACAGGTAAGGTGATCTCTAAATTTCCCTTGTAGCCAAAACTCTTAAAGTGTTTTCCAGCAGGAATAGGAGCTCTTTTGAGCTTTCTGCGAGGGTTCATCTTGCCAAAAAAAAAGTAGCTGGCTGGGACGCGCCAAGAGTTTGATCTAAGCAATTGGCGCAGAAGCCAGCCACCTTATTTATTCACTAATGGGTGCCAACACACTGATTGAAATGTGGAGATCACGGACATTCCTGCATGTACAGTCAGGCCCTCTACTAGAGCTTTCGTTAGCACCGCGCCCCGTCACTGCAGCTCATAATTAGCGCTGAGAAGGCAGTACGTAGCGTCGTGGTGATATCATGGTATTGGCATGTGTAGCTAGTAAGTTGTAAAAGCAGGGAAAATAAAGTGGTGCATCGGTGCACATGACTGTTCTGGGCGTAACAGCGCCTAAAGTGGTGCCAAGACCTTCATTTTTGCACTAAATTCAACTACATGATATCAAATTCGTTGTTACACGCCAGCCTGATCAGGTCATACGACAGCCTGACCACGGTCTGATAAACAGGACAAACACGGCCATCAGGCGGCTAGCAAATATCATGGACCAATTGGAGATGGTTCAGACGGAACCTTGCCTGATGAGGCAACCTGATGTCTGTCCGACTGCTGCGACTGTCGAACAGACACAACAGACACAACAGACACCTTAGTCTATATATGCGACTCTAACCATAGTCACTCTCTAGATAGTTCTTCGTAGTCAACTCATGTTACCTACTCACCCCTACCTTCCCAATCCAGACCCACATCTTAACTACCCATAGTTATTCCAGTTATCCCCAGTTCCCAGGCTTTATACATACTGCATATCTCGCAACAGTTAACCTCTCCAGGTTCTGCCCCTTAGCGCCCTGACTATCCTCATATAGTTAGTCGTAAAGGAGTAGCCCTAACATTCGTTCATTCACTATCTTACTTTTGAATCGTCGCCCGCCCTCTGCAACAAACATAAATCCTTTTATACCTAATGTTGAACCACCACGAGTTAGTTTAGGTCATCGTATAATATTATCGATTTTAAGATGTAGGATTAAATTCTAAAGACGCGTCGTTAAGTTCATCCTAGTTTTCGATAAAGATTTTATCGCTACTACGTATTAAACTCGACTATATTACGTATAATAGTCATATTATTCAATATAGAAAGATAGAACAAATATAACAATGCTATTAAAACAAGTATTAGACTACGTAGTAACTGGTAAATATAGGTGGAACAATATAGGTCGAATAGCTAGCGTGTCAATTTGGCTCTTGGCAGATCGCGAAATGGTGAGGCCGATTCTCCATACGATTCGTATGGGAAATTGGTCGGTATGTTCCTGAACCTATTATTCCTGGGGTTCATGACAGCTTCGATCTCCCTGCCCAATGCCACGCTGGTCCTGACAGAGCGATACTATTAGATCTCGTGGTGTAATCCTCTCTTTGGTCGCATATCCATTTCGTCCGATGACGAAGGAGGGCATCACATGAATGTTGCTAATAGTCCTTCAGCAAGAAGTACGCACTCGCTACCGAACCCACTAAGGCCACTGCGTGGTTGTGTTTTGAAAACGCCTCTGGGCAATTCCATATTGCCAGTCAAGAATACGTATCCGTTGTACAGAGGCACGTCAAAGGTGATCATAAGGAGAATAGATTGAAGCCGATTGACCAAATATCATTAACGATAGGTAGTTGAGCGAAAGTTTCGGTACTCACAGATCATTGTTCTATATAGTCGACGTCAGAAGACTGCAACACCAGGTTTCACGGCCATTCATTTTTGATCATATTCCATTCTCCAAGCCAATACCGTTGAATACAGAGCGTTGCCGAAGCTCTGTCATCCGCAGCTAATGAGGGTACTGTCGTTGAGGCAAACAATAATCCGCAGATCAAGAGATGCTTTCTCGAGCAAGACATGAGTATCAAAGCGTTATTAAACTCTGCGGTGTCCAGGATCTATATTTCTTACTATATGTGGACACCGCCATGTCAGTATACGGTTTTGGCATGATAGCCCAATTTGTGCGGGCTATGCAAGTGGAGGATAAGGTATTGTATCACAATCAGATGGTGCTGCTCGGCTTGAAGAAGATGCAAGCAAGGCACGAGCTGCTGAGATGCCGAAGGAGATTATCGATATTACCATCGATTTCGAGACTCATGAGGGACTTGGTTGCTTTCAGAGCGAGAATCTGGATTTCAACGATGAACGGTTCGGGCGTACTAAAAACACTTGAGTCGACTTACCAGTACTGGGGAGAGGGCGGCATTAGTCATGTCATCTACGTCGTGGCGAGAGCGCTCATATTTGGTACCGACGTTAAAGCCTTTCTTTTTGTTTTTTTTGAGAAGATTGCTGAAGAGAGGAATGCGCAGTTGGAAATGACAAAGAGGCGGTTAAAAGTGCGGAAGATGCTTGCGGTCGCAAGGAGCGATTGATAAGCTTCAAAACCTCGTTTGCATTGGCCCATAGAGGACAGAATACTTCAATGCCAAGACTTGAGATCTTCTCTATTGTCTATCAGAAGGATCATGATCTTGTTCCACTGACCTCTAACCTCTGATGACAGGGCGCTCCTCAAAGATCTCCTTGTTGTTCTACAGCCATTCTACGATTCCATAAAATACATACAATCATCTGCAACAGAAGGCCATGGTGCTTGATCAATGCTACTGACGCTGCGTCATACCTAGTCGAAACATTGAAGTGTCCCCTACCTCCGACAACAGCGGGAAAACGGAGAACCTATCGGATTTCAGAAAGCTTACCTACCTACACCGAGATCTTTGAGACATTGAAAATAGTGACCGGAAGGCAATATCATGTTGAGTATCTGGACGTTGAGAGTGCACAAGAAGAAGAAAAGGTAGCAAATAGCGATGGGGATATCGATGCAGAATTAGCGGCAAGTCATAAATTGGTACAAGGACGGGAAGGCACATTGCTTCCTCAGCCATGGGACAATCATCAATTCCCTAGTATAAAGCCAGCAAATCTTGAAGATAGTATGCGAGCTGCTTTTAGCTCCCCCAAACTTCGAAAGGCATATGGTTTAGACTAACGCGGGATTTTAAGCTGCCGAGTGACTATTGCCTTCCAATTTTCACGGCAACCAGCATGTGAAGCATCAACTTTAATTCATAACAGTCTTCCATTGCTGTCCAATTTCTGTCGATCAAGCTTGCTATAAGACTTTTACTGCCATACTTTGATTCGAGAATAGCACATATGATATCGATTTTACAATTTATATCTGACTGCCGAGCCTAATGATAGGTTAAGCTCATGTATGAGGGACTGCAAGGCTTAGATAGCAAAATTCTCCTAGTCTTCTTGCTGCTGACTGGAATCTGTCAGCGTGAGTCTTTGTGTACACATTGTATCAGACATCTAGATTGACGTCGTCCTAGTGAACGCTAGGACATCATCCATCTCGGCTCGGACATATTTGCGGACGAGTCAATCGTTCGAACCATTGCTGATCAGCTCTTACTTAGCGTTTCTCCGTAATTCCTATGTCAAATCGATGGGTCTGGGGAAGAAGATGGGCCAAGATCGAGAACAAGAGCTCAGTGAGGCATTGAACTACGCACATTTGTGATGTCTCGATAACATGGAAGATCTTCGGCTTGAACAACTATTTCTTTCTAACTAGTGCTCCATCGGGGCTCATGGGTTTCGCTTAATTACAGAAAGTACATATGTTAAACGGCTCGTTCTTTTGCTTCAGTAAAGCCCAGTCACTGTGCTTCTCAGGGCAGAAGTAGGACAGGTGACAACATGGATGTGCTATTGCCTTTTTGTCTATCTGTGAGCTGTCTGTCCTTGTAAAGGTCACTCCGTGGGCAACTGCCTTGTACAAAAAAGTGGCAGTAGACAGTTTGTAATTATCAAACAAGGCCAAAGTGGTACATCCGCTTGACGGAAAATAAAGAAACTTGTACCGCAAGGCAGAACTATCTCCAACAAGGTTGATATTAGCGCAGGCTATCTCTCCACTCTGCCGCCATATCTTTCACCTCCTCTATCCGCACAGGTTATTATCCATTCGCTCCCTTGATATCATGCTACCTCCAGCCTTGGCACCATCTCCGAACACCACAACCAGATGCTCAAGGATATGACCTGAGCAATCAACTCTTTGATACTCGATACCGTTCTGGACCTGAACCTTGCATTTTAGATACATCCGCAGGTTTGTAGGACATCATCTCTGCTTTTCCAGTTTCACTATGCACACGTCCACCAGTCTCATTGGAATGGTTCTCTTTCGTGCGATAGGATCGTCGTGATGGAAGCAGCTTGCGACTGTGCTTCAGCTCATCGGCAAGCAAAAGTAATTTGGCTTTGAGAAGGCCATTTTCATGTTTCATTGAATCCAATGTACTTTTGAGGATCTCTACTTCATGCTGCAAGTCCTGTACGTGCTTTGATTTACGCGCTCGAAAGGCTCGTTGAGCTTGTCGATTTTGCTTCCTTCGTTTTTCCATTTCGGAAATGTTCTTTGTTTCAGGATCTGTTATTCTACCTTCGCTCCCGAGGCGGGTTTGGGATGATGATGTGTGCTCAGCGTTCTCATTTGACTGTCCGTTGTGCCAAGCGATCTCGTCATCATTCCAATCGCTGTCGCTCTCACTTAAAGCTTGCAGACCATAAGGAAGCTCATCTGCAAAATGCTCATGACTTTTTTGAGAATCTGTGATGTGATGTATATTGGCATTCAGATGCCTTGAAATCGAAGTGAAACCCAGAAGTGCGGGTTCGGGCAGCTCAGACCCTCTCTCAAAATTTGAAACTACACTTTCAAACGACCCGACTGGGAGCTCGAAGGGCCAAACCGACTTGTTTTGAGTGTTCACCTGAGATCCTGTCCCGACGATCGACTTAACCCACTCGTCGGTTGACTGGGACAATCCTCGAAAGTCTTGCACTGTGTCAAGCGTAGGAGACGGCATTGCTATATGGTTTCTTACCGTTCAGTCGTCCACGAAGGAAGTTTCAACGTGCATGAAACTGTCCAGCATGGCATATTTCACTGCAATTGCACGCAAATGATGGGTCGTGGCATAACGCTTCCATATTGCTTAATGAGTGCGGCGGTGAGCCACAGCCCGACCGATCTCACATAATCGCCTGCCGGATTGATTAAACGGCAACCTGTGATGGCAATAGGAGTAGGTTGCTTTTCTTGACGGAACAACGTTCTGGGACGGTGGAAATTTTGGCCGAGGCGACCTATTGGATGGCAGCACGTAGTTTAACTTCGTTGTATCCTAAAACGAGCTCCAAACCTGGCTCTCCTAGGTTTTAGTCACGGGCCTCGGCGCGACCAATCCGCATAAACTTCAATCAGCAAGAATTTGGAACACGATCCATGTACATGAACAATGGTCACATACATTAATCAGCATGCGAAGTGATCGGTCCACCGGACATCGCCGTCGGGCCTCAGAGCTATTAGTATCCAGCAGGAGTTTGAGAATTTCCTTCCAGCAAGAAACATCTCTACAAGGACTCTTTGGGCCACAATTAGCTCCGTTAGTGAGTCGAATTGTTTTCTGACGACATCATAGAGTTTTTACAAGACTAGGCTGGCATGGAATTATCATTGCTATTTTCAGTGAAATCCACAATGCGCTCCGATCACGGCTTTAACTTAGTAATGGCAGAGCGCCGCACACCTCTCAGCGGCTGAGATGCGGCATCACCAACCTGTGCTTCTATCATAACATGAGCAGTGAAGACAGTTCCGATGCCGGCAAGCCCAACCATTTGGGCACCCTCGGTATTCCGCATGGTCAGACTCACTGCCCTGGTAATCCAAAGCTCATAAGATTTCTTCACCTCTGATGCTGGTTGGAATAATTTGGAAGCCGGAAAGTAACTTCGAGTATCTCGGTTCCACTTGCAAGGATAGTTAAGTTGACTGCCTAGGAAGAGGCGCCTCATCTTTCTGGATACTTAGATCACGACGCGAATATTTTAACATCCGCCAGTCATTTGTAGGCATAAAGATCCGCTTGCATAACCGAAATGTCTATCGCTTGATGTTACTTGCGTATTCCTGTTTCTTTGACTCTCACGGGAGCTTAAATTCCTAGTCTCATCTGTTCACAAAGCACTGGTAACGTGTGAATTCTATGGGACAATACTTACGACTTAGCTACAGCTGTCTTCTGGGTTTGCTAGTCTGTTGCATCCGTCATCTGTCACCAGGTTCGGAGACTTGGTAATTATTCATTCATCATGGTTTCCAAGTTCTCCTCTACTGGTAACTAAGCTGGCTCTAAACTCAAGGATTATCTGGCTCTGAGATTATAGCGTGCCAATCAGCTCGCGAGCAGATAGAGCCCTTGCAGGTATGATAGGTTACGATTTCTTTGTTGTGACAGCAGGAGTACTTCATCGACCTGCAGGCGGCTGATGATCGTGGTTGCCCGATTGTCTCACTCGATGAAATGGCTGTCATCGAAGTTGGAATAGGACTAGTGACTTTAAGCCTTGTTATCAGTGCCTTGCATGAACGTTGGCTGGGCACTGGGGCTTTTCTCAAGTCCTCATGGATTTGTATTCGTCTCTATCCAGGAAGCGCGACCTCAAGCTCGACTAATGGACGGATCAAAATCTGTAGCTCAATCGACGGAAGCGACATGGTAAGGCATTGAGGCGTCAGATAAATCTAGTCTTGCTCGTTTGGCTGAGCGACTGTCCAGGCTAATGAAACATCACTCGTGATACTGAAAGCTCGGGATTATACTATCATTCATACGGAGCGGCAAGAAATATCTCGATGATTACGGCAAGTAGCCTTTGCAATCCAGTCGCTTTTGTCTTGATCTATGATGCCACTGAGCTAAAAGCCCTAAGGCCGAGTTTCCCGTCTGCTTCCAATTTCGATCTCCAGCAAAGAGAGTTTACTCTTGGGGCGGCGCACGCTGGAGCTGTCTTGAATACTAACAGATCTGTTGGCCTTTTGTCTGGGCTTGGTGTAATTTCCGTGATAGTTTGGACACGATAGTGCTTAACATTCTACCTAGTGAATAAGCTTGGGTAAAGAGTGGTTCGAAGTCCCTACAGGATGGACGCTTATCTCTTACGTCATGTGCGATAATACCGAGAAGTCTTCCTCCTGATCATCTTTAGTCATTCCCTCGGTTGGTGAGGGAGCCGCGCAGGTTAAGGTGTTATAATACCGTACACCCCGATGATGAAGAAAAAGAATCCTTTGTTTAGCAGTGGGGCTAATGATCGCGCCACTATATGACAGTTTTACAAAATAGAATCTGTGAGCATGTTGAGGCACTCCCAACAAGAGGACGGAAAGAAGCGACGGCTAGTCTTTTTCAACTGCGAAAGGGAGTCTGCTTGAACAAAAATATGGACGGTCGACAAAGGACGAATATTCGTCCCCTTCTTCCTGAGCATGGAGACTAGTTGGCCTTAATAAACAGCCATGTTGCTTTACGATCATAAAAATTCAGCTCCATATACCTGAATTGTCGTTTCAACACTAGCGCAATCGCAGAGGCCAGCTAACATCTGATGAAATCTTAGAACTTTCACCGAAAAACAACTGAGTGACCAATCTGACAACCGAGGTATCGAAAGAATTTGTCACAATCGTGGTGCCCAAAATACATCAGTCACATGTACCGTCATATTTGTCACCTGGACTGTACAAAGGCGCATGAGACTGCTCAAGCTGCAGAGGTACGGTCAAATGCGTGGTTCTTTTCACCTTTTTCACTCCCTATCTCACTTACATACGTCCTCGATATCATGGCTGAGATTGCAGACTTCATTGTCGTCGGAGGCAAGTCTATTGGCCACTTCTGACGCATGGTTCTCAATGAGCATTGAGAAACTGATTGTCTTGGCAGGTGGCACTGCAGGCTGCTTGATAGCATCGAGGCTCGCTAATACCGCTTCACGCCCGTCTGTTCTCCTCCTCGAGACTGGCGAGAACAATGACGACTTGTCGTTTCGTCGAACTTATGACAAGTTCCGCCTCGTCTTCAGCCATCCAGAACTGGATCACGGCTATATCTCTACCCCTCAAACCAACCTCGATGACCGTCGAGTTGCTCAGGTTCGAGGAAAAGGTCTTGGTGGGTCGAGTCAAGTCAACTTCCAAATTTGGTCTTTAGGAGCTCGAGATGAATTCGATCAATGGGCAACCCTTGTTGAAGATCAGGGTTGGGCCTTCGATGCAATTGTTCAGCGAGTAAAGAAGGTGGGAAGAACGTTAAAATGATCTGAACTCGTCTTGATTGCGTTGCTAACGGGAGCTTTCCAAAAGATTGAGAACTTACACTGCGAGGATATCCCTGTGGCATATTCGTCAATTGTGAACCCAAAGAAAGAAAATCATGGCTATGAGGGGTCAGTGAGTCATCTTGGCTTTAAATGCTATAGGGAATTCATCCATTCATAGTAAGACTAATGTGCGCGCCGCTTGACAGAGATGTCGATGTCTCAATAGGGCCTTTTTTCGAAAGAGAAATAGATCATATTTTTGACGCAGCACGGGAGCATGGCGTAAGTTTTCTACCAGAATGGCATCCCTGTTTGGGGTCTAATAACCATTCAGGCCACCATCAACACTGATGTCAACTCGGGGAATCCACTTGGCTTCGGACTCCCACCACACACCTCGTGGCAGGGAAAGCGCACTTCTGCGGCTTCGGCTTTCATTTACCGACAACGCCCAGAAAATCTGAAAATTCTTACTGCTTCTCGTGTCACCAGGGTGTTGGTCAATGGTAATCGTGCAGTCGGTGTTGAAGTCGGCGGCAACCAGATTTGTGAGTACGGTTCAGAGCACTCTACATTGTCTTCTTCTTTATGTGAAAGAATGCGGACCACATACTGACCAATGACCACAGTCACTGCCACTAAAGAAATCATCGTGACCGCAGGAGCCATCGATAGCCCACGTCTTCTGCTCCTTTCAGGTATTGGACCCAGAAATGACCTAAAGAGGTTGGGTATAACAGTCGCTAAGGATATTCCTGGGCTTGGACGCTCGTTGACTGATCACCCAACCGTGTTCTTGACCTATCATATGACCCACGGATTTTCTGATCGTCATGAGTTTGACTCGAATCCCAATATGGTGGCCAGTGCTTCTGAACAATATACCCTTGAGGGTGACGGTCCTCTGAATCAACACTACAGCACCGTTCCAACAGCATTCTTCAAATCAGAGTCTTCCTACCATTCAAGGCAGTTCCAGAGTCTTGGACGAGAGACAAAAGATTTGCTTCAGAAGCCGACAGTTCCGCACTATGAATTTGCTCTAGTAAGAACGTTCTTCGGCTTTATTTGAAAGTGCGCGATGGATGCTAACTCTGAACAGTGTGGTCCATTACTTCCCGCGACTTACGCGATCGCTAATGCCAATGACGGGTACTTCAACTTTTTTGTGGCACTCCAAAACTCTCAGTCCAGAGGCAGCGTCCAGCTTCAGTCCTCTGACCCAGATGATCCCCCACTTATTGACCCTAATTATCTTGGGAATGAGTATGATGTTCTGGTTCTCATAGAAGCTGTTCGAGACGCATTGAACTACATGGAGACGCCAACCATGAAGCGATATCGCAAACATGCTATTCATGCCCCCCAGTCGGCCGATGACAAAGTTATCCTGGTAGGTCTCTCTGATCCGCTTGTACCAGTCAGGTATTCCAGCCTGTCTGCCATTTCCCAGTGTGTGTCTCAAATGGCTGATTTCCAACTCAGAAATTCCTAAAGGATAATGTGTCGGGCTTGTGGCATCCTAGTGGCACTATGAAAATGGGCAGCCAAAGCGACCGGGCGAGCGTGGTTGGTTCCGATTTCAAAGTTCATGGTTATGAGAATTTAAGAGTCGCTGATCTCAGTGTTACTCCTATCCTCCCCAGGTTCGTATCGACACCTAGCTAAGCTGCAGGCTTCTAGAGCGGATTAATCGCTGACTCTTTCTTCTACAGTGGTCGTACGTCCAACAAACAGCTATCTTTTGTCATTCCCTTATGTTCCAGGCTGCTACATGCAGTGGTACACTTTCATCTTCTGCCCTTCGATATATCTTTTACTCACAGCTAATCTTCGTACTGAGCTGACATCAAGATATCACAGATCCTCAAGTTGTTGCCTACGTTATCGGAGAGATTGCTGCAGAGAGAATTATCCAAGAGCATGGCTTGTAGTTAGTGGTGCTCTGAGGCAGAGCTGGTATTGGACGAAATTTAGCTTCCACGAAACAGTATTGTCGCATGAAACCTTGGCATATAGAACTATGATTAGGGATCTCATCAAGTGGCTTGTGTCTAAGATTGGGATCATTATAGTTGAGAAATGTCTAGTATGCTTGACAGTCCAGCTGCCCTGAACGACCACAATCGGCGCGGCCCGTTTGCATCGTTTGGAAAAGTCGCTCCCTCTCTGTCTCTCACATTTGCCACTTATCACTTTGCCCATACTTTGCCCTTGAACTGCTTCTTTCTCGTTTCCAGTCATGCATAAGCTTCCGTCTGCTCTCCGACATTGCAATGAAACTATGATCTACTCCTATGCAAAGGGATAATTACTGCAGGGCTAGTTCACATAAGCTTATCGTATAACAGGAAATCCTTTGAGGTCGTTAGTTTTATTCAACGTATCTGGTCAGAGTCAATTTCAGTATTATTCAAACTTCGGTGTCCTCTTTGCATTTCCCACGGCTTCTCCCATCGTTTTCCAGTCATCTCACCAGAAACAGACGCATACCACTTTTCATCAGGCAAATCCGGGCTTGTCTTTCTTATTATGGCAGTGGGTATTAGCCTTCCTGCTATCTTACTCATTATCGTCGACCGAAAAGTGTATTTGCCTCGAGCTCGAAAGCAGATTCGATTATGTACCGGTTCCAACTGAACTATTCTGCCGCTGGAAGAAAGAATATATGCCGCAACGCTGGGATCCTTCTTGCTCCCTGTTGAGTTTATTCCGGTCAGCCTGGACAGCGAAGCTTTCATTCTATTGGATGGTATCAATCATTACATAAATCCCCTTCGTATGTGGCAAGTTACTCATCTTCAGAAGCGCGGTGCTGTATCAGGTCGACATTTATGGTACACTCAGCCGTGCAAGCACAATCGCTGGCAACAGTGCACTCTCGGTGTTGTATTTCCGCTTTTTACAATTCAGATGTGCAAGGTTCTGGAGTTGGATAGGCTAGGAGTGTATCGGGCTTCGTAATTATACGCTCCTGCCTGTTCTATGGATACTCTACAAGTATAGCGTGGTATTGAGGGGAAAGAGTAGATATTTCTCTCGAACCCTGTTGCTGGACTATCAGTAGTTTCAATAAGTTATATGGCATTACTCGGCTCCAAGTTTGCTCTGTGCGGGAGAGCGGAGGTGGTATAAGCCTGCAGTGGTGGTATGAGTTCGATTACGAGCAAGCTTGTGGTGCAAGGGCGTCACGCCACCAAGGTGCTCTTGGGCTAGATCGACTTGTCTATCATTCAGTATTTGCTGACTATTTCTCAGCATTCGATATGTAGATTGTAGAACTGTTTCTTGTTTTGACAGATTCTGATGCAAACACACCGACGTATAGAGTATTAAAAGACATAGTTGCAGGTAAATATCGAGTTAGGTGACAGGTAACGTCACGATGAAAACCGTACTATATGGAGACGTCTTCACCACTAAGTGGTACAAAGTTAATTAGGATTAATCGTGTTTACTATTAGTATCACGCAATTATTCGTGTGACCTTTGAAACAACTCTTTGGAACCCGTCAACTCGAACCTCCGGGGCTACTTAGGGTAGCCTTGAAATAATCGATCCAGAGGTAGCTTTGTATTCATCTACAAGACAGAGACTATCTCTTTCCTCGAGTGTGAAAACGCCACATCTACTTAAGCATATTAAAGTCACACTCTTCGCACAGTTGTAGCTAATTTCCAAGTTCTGTAGCCGTTGTGTCTCAACCTTGTACAACATGCAAAACCTCGTTACCATTTGAACAGTGCAACCGCAAACACAGACCGGACCATAATTGCTACTATAGAGGGTTTTTCGTTAGGCGATCGTAATGATAACGACGAATACTTCCGAAAGCTCTGGTTGCACTTTGTACTCACACTATTCGGCCCTGACATTGCTTGAAGCCCGGGTGATTGGTGGAAATAAGTTGAGTTGAAGCAAAGATATATAGTAGATGAAGTAATTGAAAGAGTTGCAGCTCCAATCATGTAGAACCGACGTCGTGCTGTTTGGGACGAAAAACTTTGAGCTTTGTCCCATGTGTTGATCCTTGTTGTGGTCCTGAGTCGTTTCCTGATTCCCTAGCCAATGGTGCATTCATGTCATAGTGTTTCACAAACGCTGCCGATATGAGGGCTAGACCACTCAATGCGCACAATAGGATATAAATGACGCGGACGCTGTCAGTGTATGCCGCCTTCAGGGCTTCTCTCTCCGTGTAATCAGGTTCCTCAGAAATAGTTTGCACAAGCATAACTGCATCTTTCGCAAGCTCCACAGCATGCTCTCCGTATTTGCGACTTCTTGCTAGGTTTCTCACCATTTCATTCTGGAAAATAGTTTCGCTTACAGCAAGTCCGATAGTCTGTCCAAAGGACCTGAAGAAACTGAACATAGACGCTGCAGAAGCTGCATCTCTTTCGCTTGCTGCAGCTTGAACCTGGAACAGCAAGGCTGGAAATAATATGCCCAGACCCAATCCCGTAACAAGCTCAACCGACACCCATACAGCTGTTGAACTATCAACTTCTAAGCAGATTAAAGATCCGATCCCGGCAGTGGCGAGAAGCCATCCGACGCGCACGGGCCAGCGAACTGTACCCGTCTTGGTAATGATAATGCCAGTCGCCACACCCGCTGGCGCAACCGTGAGACTCGCGGGGAACAACGCCACACCAGACATCACCTGGTTGAGGTCTTTGACTGCTTCGAAGTATAGCGGCTGGTAGTAGAGTAGCGACCAAAGCACGATGCCGTGGATGACAGTGCTGGCGTAGCCGATGATAAGTGTTCGATTTGCGAAAATTGAGGGTCGAATAAGCGGCTCCTCCGACAGGTGATATTCGTAAAGAGCAAATCCAACGATGCCGGCAAGCCCCAATAACAGGGGTACCAATGTCTTCCACGAGCTCCAATCGTACATGACACCACCCCATGAGATTGGAACCAGAAAAGAGGTGATACTTCCAATGAAAAGCACGCTACCTCCCCAGTCAATTCGATCAAGCTTTGATCTCAAACTGGACCCCGCTTGACGGTGCCTGATGAAAAGGGGAACCATGATGATGGCAATGCCGATAAAAGGCAAGTTGATCCAAAAGACTGTTTACACAAGTTAGTCTTGCGCGACTAGAGGTTCATGGTGAGCGTTACTCCACCTCCAAGTAGCTTCTTGCGCAAAAGCACCACCAATGACAGGCCCGGCCACGGAGCCTATAGCCCACATACTAGCGATAATGCTTGCCCATTTCCCGCGCTGGCGTAGGGGAACAAGATCTGTAATTACGACCTGTGTCAAAGTAATAATGCCTATTCATTCATATTAGCAAAATAGTTGAAAGAAATCAAGAATTTGGATGCACAAACCTCCCGCACCAACGCCTTGCAGTGAGCGTCCTGTTAATAGCATGCTGAATGAATGGGATACAGCAGCGACCACAGCACCAATCAAGAACACAACGAGTGCCGTCAGAATGAGCCTTGCACGGCCAAAAATGTGGCTGAGGGATGCGAAACTAGGTTGAAAAACTGTGCTCGCAAGAAGGAAAGACGTCCCACTCCAGAATGCCTCGAGTGCAGATCCACGGAGTTCGGTGGCAACTATTGGCAGAGCAACAGCGATTGATGTGCTATCTAAGGCAACCATCAGGGTCATCACCGCTAGAGCGCTGAAAGCCAGATACAGGCGTGTTGAAGTGTAGGAGTTTGACGTGCTAGGTTGGTTATGTTGTGTCACTCGGGCCGTTTCTGAGGCATCTGAACTAGGTTCTACAGTTTCTCTTCCCGACATTGTTGTCGATATACACTTCTGCTCTGGAGGTACTCTGGTAGATCAGAAGTATTAGACTTCAGTTCACAGTCCCTGAGGAGGCATATATGGGCCATGGTCAGTGCGTTCGGCAACTGCGCTGAGTCAATGCCGACTAGCGATGGCATGGACACGGACCATCTATTGCTCCGTCAGACATCACAGCTCCACTAGCGTAAGGTGGGAGTGGAGTGAAGAGAGTTCGGCCTGCATATGAGTAAGCGGAAAGACACATATGGGAACAGAGCAGATCCTTCGACGATCAGCAGGCGAGTTAGGGCATCGGCTTGTATCAGAACCACAATATAGGCCAGATGGCAAGTACTATTAGCGTCAGAATAAACCTTGCGGGATCAGATGTGTTGCAACCCTTTGCTCTTCGCTAGGGTTCAGTAGTTCGGACAGGCCGCGCTGATTCTACGCAAGTGCCGCAGTTGTTCTCGATCACTCTTAGCCATGACAGCGATCAGTATTTACGCTAGACTCCAATTGTAGGATAAGCCATAGGCTTGTGCAACCAAAGTAAGGCATACCGCATATTTGACTATCGGTAGCCTCGCAGTTTCCATAGTGTCACAGCTAGCCTGGGGGTTACAGGAACAGTGGGGAAAGCAGATGTAAAAAAGATTTATGAGCTAACGATTATCTCTCTAGAGTACAGTTTTGCTGAACTCAGAGTCTCAAGCACTATGAGTAGCCTCAGTTTGTTAAGCAACCTTGTATTTTGGCCGGCAAGCTCATCGTGACGTTCTCTACTGCGTTGACACGCCACACTGTCATCCTACAGCAGCGTATGCGCGAGAAACGTCAATGATCATGTCTTCAAAGCTCTTGAAGTTAATTCCTAGCTGCTTTTCAGTCTTGCTGGTGTTGAAAGGAACTTTCTGCGTCACAACAGAGCCGTTGAACGAGAACAAACCATTGCTAACCAATTCCGGTGCCTTTCTTTTCACAATATCAATGGCGTCGTTCCAATTGATGCCATTTAGACCATCGTAATTCACCCCGAAACTTTGGTGACCCTGGACATCAGAGCGGAGAGCGGCGATATGCACGCTCGCAACATCATCCACATAGCAGGCAAAACCCGGCCTACCCTGTGCAATATTGATACCAAGGAGAGGTGCCAGAGCAATACTATTGGATCCCGTGGTGTAATCCTCTCTTTTGGTTGCATATCCATTTCGTCCGATGACGAAGGAGGGCATCACATGAATAATGTTAAAATATGGATTTTCTTCGAGAATGAATCTTCGTGTAGCGTTGTATGAAAGCTTCTTAGACGCAGCATATGCCAGGAGAGGATGCGCCCATGGGCCTTGAGGGTCAGGCTCAACGTTGTCCGCATCAAAAGCCTTAGGAAGGCTTGGGGAGACCGCAGCGACCGAGGATGTGATCACAACTTTTTCCACTCCTCGCCTTTTGTCTTTGAGAGCTGCACGTAGGATTTGCAAGGTGACGCTGACAGCTGGTTTGATGATTGAAGCTTCGAGATCTTCCGATGGGATCGGTAGCGGCGAGGCCACATGGATAATGTGTTTGACTCCTTGAACTGCTTGGTCAA
Source organism: Neophaeococcomyces mojaviensis (assembly GCA_030247915.1). Lineage (NCBI taxonomy): Eukaryota > Fungi > Ascomycota > Eurotiomycetes > Chaetothyriales > Neophaeococcomyces > Neophaeococcomyces mojaviensis. The sequence goes on from JAPDRQ010000129.1 coordinate 64,551, forward strand.
ATGCACCATCACGTCCCATGTCGGGGACTAGGACAAATTCTAGATCGTGAGCGGCATAACGACTTCCAAGTGCCTTCTTGAGCTGGTCGATCTTGGACTCAGAACGGATGGCTAATCTGACCTTATAGCCTCTATCTAATGCTTCCTCAAGTATACGAAAGCCTACCAATCCAGTCGCACCAGTGAGCAGAATCAGGCCGAACGACATGATCGAAGGGTTGTAGTATTATTAGAAGTGGATTTGGATGAGCAAAAATCAAGGCGAAGAGATGCCGCAGAGACAAGGTGGTTATATACTGTTCGTGTGACAATGTGTCATATAATGAATTAATTTTGCATTAAGAACAGTCTGCTAGGCTCTCAGACAGAGCACCAATCTGGTTTGTCATCATACAACTTTAACATTCTCATAAGCTCCAACTCCTACAACCTGCTCATATGCCAAAAAGTGTTTCGTACGGGATGACAGGCATTGCATTGCTCACGCAGTCTAATCTGCGGTAGTGCATAATTTGGGACTACATCGAAAGTCTAATCATTAAGGGGCTTGGTGTTCTTGCCGAGGTATGAATAAGGTAAGTCTAAGCTTGCGTAGTGTCTTTCATAAGGGCCTCGGCACTGGCATGACTCATCTGACCAATCAACGAAAAAATTTCAGCCGAGATAGGTCATCTGTACGCAACCTTACTCAACTGTGCTGTATCTTAACCGAATAGAGATCTTCGACTAACCTATTGACAGGCTAGCTTTGCGATACGAATAATTTCCGTTTACATGCGGAAAGACTCGAAGCGGTCAAGATTTCCGGTACTGGCGCCAAGCTATCTGATTGTGTACTGCCTACTTGTTTATGGTCTGCTTGTCTACTGTCTGTTTGAAATCACCCCCTGCTATCGCTTCTTTGACCATCCGTCAAACAGCTCCACCTCCCGTAGCGGCTTTCCAGTTTATGCTCTTATCCCCTCTTGGAGAGAGATATGCCTGAGAAGTGCTCGGATTTCACACTGACTAGATCACCAGAACTCCACGATACCGCATATCCCCATCCTTCAGTTTTTGCATGGCGTTCGTCACTCCGGAGACCGAGAGCGTAAACTCCTCGATCTGAGGTCTGATATTGTGCTTGGCTGCAAAGTCCAACATGGCTCGCATCGAGAGTGGGTGGGCGCCAGCGGAACCAACTACACTGAGACCCTGGAGAATCAAGGGCATCAACCTTGTGATACAGTCGTCAGTGACAAGACTGGTAGCCTAAATACACACCTGTACTTACGGAATCGGGAATGAATCGAACTGGACGGTCAGCGGGAAGATTTTCGCAAATGGTGCAAGGACGGGAATATATCTGTGACTGCTTCAGCTGCCTTTGCGGGAGATAATTTGGGAATAGCCGGGAACGACTTACGGCTCCAGGGAGGGCAACAAGCTCGTGGTGATCAGGAGGTGTTTCAGTGGTGCAACACCCTGGAGTTTATCAGTGCCGCTTGTGCAATGGAACTCTGTCGCCCCGAATCCAAATGCTTCGCTCTTCTTCGATTCTGTAGTAGAGAAAACAACAGGTTCAAATCCGAGCTTCGAGGCAAATTGAATGGCAAGATGGCCTAACCCGCCGACACCCACAATACCTACCCGCTCGCCAGCTTTCATTCCATGCTCATAGAGGGGGCTCCATACAGAAGCACCACCGCATAGCAGAGGGCCCGCAAACTTAGAGGGAATCTCGTCGGGTATCTTCGTCAAAGCCGTGACGTCCCAGGTAACAGATGTGCCGAAGCAGCCTTGGCCCAGATTCGAGGAGCCGAACTGCTCAGAGTTTTCGCACTTAAAATGTCGACCTGAAAGTGTCAAAATCGACGTCAAATCAATGTTTGAATGGACTGACCTGACAAGCACGGATCGCAGTAGCCACAGAACTTTTGCATCCATCCAAGTCCGACCCTGTCACCTACTTTCAGAGAAGAGAGCCGGCCGGCATTTTCTCCAAGCGCCTTGATAATTCCCACCCCTTCGTGACCAAGGCCCTGATCGGCGCGACGAAAGTGCTCATCGGACCCGCAGACGCCACAGTGCGACAATTCGACGAGGGCTTGTGTGCCCGATGCACTGTGGGAGCCGCTTGCCTCGATTATGTCTCCGCTTGGAGAGCCCTTGTAATATTTGTAGCTGATAGCCATTTTTTACTACTCAAGTCAAATAAAGTCTTTCTCGGTTCGAGGTGAGCAACTGTTATCGCTAAATATCTGGTCTATTACCCGAGATTTCTGCTACGACAGGTTGGGCCAGGTTTCGAAAGAGACACTAGTTAAGTACCTTATTGATGCTGCCCATATGATGGTAATAATCACACTACACGGATATCGACATGACGAATCGCATTTATCAGCAAGAAAAGATTGAGATCTTGCTTTGTAATGTGGGCATGAGGATATCAAAACCGGCCATGATCAACCGCTTATCCAAGCTTGTGGAGGTATTAACATGGTAAATTTTCATGATTCGGTTCTTGATTTGGACACAATGATCCTGACATGCTCAAGAATTAACGGCTGTTGACATGAAAGGAAACATAGATTAGGAACATGTGAAGTGTCTTTTGCAGGACACATTCGCTGATGACGATGCCTGCTCGATGATATTCATAATGATTACGAGTATGCCTCGGCGATGATTCAGTTCGTGATGACTAGCCTTGTAAGAAACGGTGTTCCTCGCAGCGGAGTGCCTGGCAATACCCTTGCTATCATCGGAGTAATTATGGATCGATGAAAGACTATAGATTAGGGAAGCGAAAGCATGCGGAAGCGAGAACACTTTGAGAGACCTGGAGACTGTTAGTTCGCAGTCATAGAATTACTCACTAGCATGAGCTCTTTGCGCTTCGAAGGCACAAAACACTGCTTCTCCGATATCGGCAGTGTATGCGAAGCAAATAGTCTCTAACACAGGCTCGGCATGTACCAATCACAATAACAGAATCCGCAATTTAGACAGTGCTTGTTCGCGCTTCCGTGCCGTTGCAGAAAGACAAAGCTCTCGTGCGTAAGAGGACTGCAGAAAGGTCTCCAAGTTCAATCCACAATGGAGAAGGCCGGCTGCTGTGCTCCTGTTCACCTTAATGTGATCTGTGCAAGATGTCATCAGCCGAGAAACATGGGCAACGATGACTAATTTGACCCAAGTATTGTATTTCGGCTCGCGAACATGCTTCTTCATCCTACCAATTTGTTTGCTGACATCCAGGACTTTTCAACACAAAAGCCTCTCCGAGCCCATGGAGAAATACGGAAACAGCTCCGCTCTTGCTGCAACCTGGTACTTCATACCTCAACGCAAAGAGGCCAGTCATCCACCTTCTATTCGCTGTATTTGATTTCATGATTTCATGATCCCTAAGAACACCTTTAGACCATTCCATGCTTGAACTGCTAAGCGCAGACGTTTCAATCTTGAATCTCTACTACAAGGGTGGCCTAGCCTAGGACGTACTTAGTGACATGGAAGATGTAAAGTCTTTGCAGTCAAGAACATCGTTTTCAAAACTGAACCATAAGACGTTTCTGTACGAACCTAAGGAATCGACGCTTCATGGGTTCAATCACCGGCACAAGAGAAGTCCGCATCTAATTGTCCTTGCAACATGGATGAATGCAAGACCACGGCATATTCTCAAATTCGTGGAACATTACGCCAGCACATACCCGACAACGCCGATTTTGCATTTAACCAGCAACTCCTCCGACTTTTTCTTCAACACATCCGCTCGCCAGCGCGCGGAATTTACACCTGCGATTAACGTTATTGTCAGTCAACTCTCTGAAACGAATCGAGATGGACTTATCCTGATGCATGCTCTTTCAAACGGAGGAGGTGCTCAAGTCGCTCTGTTATCAAAACATTTTCGAGAGACTCAGGGTGAACCACTGCCTGCGGGTGCCCTGATTATGGATTCTTTGCCCGGAAAAGCAAAATTCTGGCAGGGTTTGGCACTGTTTAGTCAAGGTCTTCCGAAATTCAAGCCTGTTCGATTTCTGCTCCAGCTTTTTCTTGGACTGTTGCTCTGCACGTTTTACATCGTTCCCGAGAAGCTTGGCAGAAAGAGCCATGCGACCATGCTACGCGATTATCTGAATTCAGAAGACTATCTGCCAAAGTACGCGAAGCGTTGTTATATTTATTCAATGAGTGACCGGTTCGTGTCCGCGGTAGATGTTCAACAACATCTTGACGAGGCCAAAGCTAAGGGCCTCATGGTCGAGACAGTCTGTTTCGAAGACAGCGGCCATGTTGAGCATATGAGAATGTATCCGAAAACATACTGGAAAGCAGTGCAACGTGCCTGGGAAATGCCCATCATTGATTTTCAGACCTCTTAACATAGGTGATTTTGACACCATATTGGGTAAATCATGACTCTGACCGTAGACCAAAATAGCCTATAAAGATAGAATTTGTCACTGCGTATCGAAACCGAGAATTCGCCGTTGATATCAATGCTTGTGCAAGCATGACATGTCTAACATTAACAGTAGTCATTCGTGGTGAACGGATTAGGAACACTGCTCCGAATACTGGGTTTCTTTAGACCGAATCCACCTCACCATATCATGCATGATCCACAATGTTGCGTGAATGTCCTAACGAATCATTTTCTACAACTGAGACTTCTGCCCAAAAACACTACAAAGCACTAATTTGTCAAAAATACCATATGAGAGACTCAAGAAATCCTCGCTTTCTTACTAGCCTATAGCACATTGGTCCAGTCAATTGCTTGACAAGTATCCTCCACGGTTCCAAAAACAGAGTCATCTAGCCCCAAGTCTTTTCGAGTGATTAATTGCTCGTTGTCCGAAACAGCCCATGCCGTATCTCTGAACTCGTCCCAAAAATGCAACATAACCCCCATTTCTTCACCCCATTTTGGCCATAGAACGTTGAAGTCTTCAGGGTTCTTTAGGTGAATGTATTTTACTGGCTTCTTTATTGCATGGCCGAAAGAATCAAGGAGATCGCCAGCAGTCGTCTTGTCAGAAGCACCCAGAACATACTTTCCGGGAAGAGTGAGCTTCGGTTGATCGAGTATGCACATGACGAAGATTCCGATATTTTTTTTCGCATCTCCAATTGTTTGGATTGGAAGTTCGGCTGGAACAGGAGCTAACCCGATCCACCACCATTTCGGAAACACCACCATTTCGGAAATGCACCGCACCACAACGCACGCAACGAATTGATCGCATTACTACTGCATTTACTCGTAAATCATATCTCTGCATTGCCTACGCTATTTCTTCGTCCTTTTCCTTTTCTTACCTTGCATTGCAGTGAATACAGTGGGTTCCTGGTCGAGTAGCAGGTCAATTTCCTCCTGGGTCCCACCCCTGGCTGCTGCTACATCACGAAAGGACGTAATAATCGAATCATTGAGTTTGGTAATACGATTGCGTACCTGGGTGCCCTCCTTATCCTTGTCCATCGCCCTGTAGCCTTGGATCTCAGTGCGTAGGAGTTTGGCCTCCGCCTCGAGTGTGTCAAGTTGACGCTCAATCCGGTGGAGTTGCTGGCGGTGGGAGGCAGGTATGACCCGCAGTAGTTGATCGATTATCGGCTTCCACTCGCCCTTATGCTTGGGCGTACGGTACTCTGCAGTCTTCTCTGGTACCAGATCAGGTGTGGTTGGCCTGTGATTAGCCACATCTCGGCGGTTGAGCATTGCGTCGAGGTTGAGTGGATATAGACAGGCCCGACGCCAGCCAGATTGAATAGTGTCCTCTGTAAATGCCTCAGTACGTGCCTAGGCCCAAAGGACGTTGAACTCAGCTCGCCCGAGCCGCTTGGCACCTGTCGGATCATATGCCTTCAATGCGCGGGCGTACGCAGCCTTTAACGACGCAAACGGCTGCTGGTCAAGTGGCTGCAGTAAATGGGACATATGAGAGAGAATCCAGATAATCACGACATTATGCCGACGCGCGTGGTCCTGGATACTGCCCGTAGTATAACTCCGATGGGCGTCCATAAAGAGAATACGCTTCTTACCGTTATCCTGGGTCTGTGGAAGGAATACCTCAGTAAACCATTTATCCCCGTACTCATCGGAGGTCCAGCCCTTCTTGGTAAAGCCCCAATACCAGTGTGGACAGTCTGCCGTTGGAGGAAACCACTGATCAAACGGTTGAAGGGGCTTCTCGCCCTGGTGAATAACCAACGGCTTAATCGCTCGGCCCTGGGCGTTTACGCACTCGATTACTGAGGTCCAGCTAGTCTTAGAGGAGATAATCGACACTGGAGGGCCCTGTTTACGGTTAAACACTGCGTATTCTGACTGGTGGTGGTTATGGCGCGCCCCAATTTCGTCCGCGTTCCAGATATTACCGGGCTCGATTTGAGGGTCGTCTAAAATGCTCTCCACGGCTTTGAACCAGGCCGTTATTATACTTGGATTGCTCGCAGCCACGCGCTCGATCTCGAGGTGCTGTTCTTTCTTTGATTTAAGCTCTGGGTGGCGAGCAATAAATCGCTCAATCCAGTTACGGCCAATTGGTTCGAACAACTTAGGTACCGCGACATTTTCCATGGCCAGTGAATTAGCCAAAACTCGTATTTCCTCATAGTTAATGGGCCTGTACTGTTGCTGTAGACGTAGAATATGCTGTACAAGTACTCTTTCCTGTTCATTGGACAGTTTAGCATGACTTGGTAGCCTATGGAGTTTGGAATGGGTACCGCGGCTGCGATCCCAGACAGTGGATCCGGATACGCCTTCAACACCTGCGGCTTTCGTTATATTGTGATCAGGATCATCTCGAGCGGCCTGCAGGGCACGTTGAATGCATTGCTCACGTTCAAATCGATTATCCATGATTTTGTGGCTTGCTATTGCAGCTATAGATGGACAGGCTATGGAAGTGGTGGATAATCGTGGATTTCCGGAATGGTGGTGTTTCCGAAATGGTGGTGGATCGGGTTAATTGCACGTATGTTCCCGAGCTTTTCTGTTACAAATTTCAGCGAGATATTCAATCGGCAGGTGATTAGATGCTTACCACGATACTGGGAGTGAACATTGGGTAAGTGAAGTTTTGTGCATACCAAGTTACAAAGAGAAAGGTTGTCTTCGCCAGTAGAATGTCTTGAGTTTTGATGTATGTGTCCACCTTGTGCTTGCCTTCGAAGTGGGGCACAGCGTACTTGCCTTTGCTGATTTTTGAGGAAGAGGGAAGCGTACTCCAGACAAAGTGTTCGAGAGATGCAGTCTCAGCTGCTGCTTTGGCAAGGTTTATTCCTTGAGTAGCTTCGATTTCTGCTGCAGTGGAAGCGTCGCGCGTCATGAAAGGTTCAAAAAAGTTGGAACTTGCAAACAGAAGTTCTGTTCCTTGCAGAGCCGATCGTAGAGATGACAAGTCATTGAGATCAGCTTCAACCACTTCCACTCCTGTCTTCGCCAATTCCTGTGCGCCAGAAGATTCGACATTCCGGGTAACAGCTCGAATTCGATACTTTTGGTTGCGGAGGGCCTCATCGATGACCGAGCGACCCTGCACACCAGTAGCCCCGATTACGGTAAGTAAAGGTTGCGACATCCTCGAATAAGTGTTTGACTTGCAAATTGGTATACTTCGCTTCTCATTACAAGACATAAACAGTTCCACGAGACTTTCACATTGTTATAACACTGACGGTTGCTCTTCATTCACCAAACTGTTAGTATACTAGTACCCTTGTTGAATATTGTGACTCGACACAGTTGGTGGAGTCATCGTTAATGCTTTACCTGCTCGTATTGACGTCTTGATTATCAATGCTGACAGTCTGAGCCTGTTGAATTGACATATGAAAAAGCTCAGACATATTTGTTGCGAAATCTGTCAGTTGTGTTAGTCAGTTTGCCGAGGAACAAGTCATCAGGGTGTGGTACAGGAATAAAAAATGCCGCCAAAGGCCGAAAGCTCCAGGGCAGAAGATATCCGATTCATCAACTTTCAGCAATCAGAGGATAGCGGGTGGGATAGTGGTAATGTGCTCGTGTTTACATGTGTTAACTAAAAGTGTGCAAAAGCAGCGGAAACTATACAAAGTGCCCACAGCGGCGCACTTGCCATTTTTGGCCTACCAACTATAACTATTTTAGCTTTCCAACATCGTGTTGGTCATCAAGTAGAACCTCATAAGACACTAATTCATACGTCCGTACAAACCGGAACAGATTGATTTGGAAGGCACGACGTCATTTTTAAGGCAGAACGACAACGTTGATAGCAAACAGCCGATCAAAATGCTGAGTCTGTTCGAGGCAGTTTTCAGTTCACGAATTTTACAGAGTCCTTTAAAAGGCGAGCAGAACTTGCATTGAAAGAACATCCGTGTCAACTGGGACTGCATCCTCTTCTATATTCATGATGTCGTCGCAAAAAGTTTTCACGAAAGACATTTTCCACGGTCTACCTGAGTTTCCAGAACATGATGGCAAAAGCTACACCGCGATCGTAGCTGGCGCCAACGGGATTACAGGAGCACATATCGTACGAGCGCTTGCAGAATCCCCTTCACGCTGGAAGACGATATACGCATTGAGTCGAAGGCCGCCTCAGTCAAAACTCCCATCCAATGTTGAACATATCTCAATTGATCTCCTTGAAGACCCTAAAACGATTGCCCAAAAGCTTCGTGATCGAGGTGTAAGAGCGTAAAGGACCCAGGCTCTGATTGCAGTTGACAGCGTCTGACAAAAGTCACAGTGATTACGCCTTCTTTGCCGCTTATATTCAGCCTCCCCCAAAGCCGAACGAAGGTCTGTGGTCGGATGTTACAGAGACTGAACGCGTCAATGGTGAGCAAACTCTGGGTCTCTACCTCGTGAAATAGGCTAATGTATCGCACAGTGCTGCTGCTCAAAAACTTCTTGGATGCCCTTGCTTTGTCCAAAAGTCTTCCCAAGAGGTTTTTACTTCAAACTGGAGGAAAACACTACGGTGTGCACATTGGACCAACCTTGACACCTATGGAAGAATCCGATCCTCGTTACGTCCGAGAAGGAAACTTCTACTTTTCGCAAGAAGATCTACTCTGGAAATGGTGTGAAATTCACCACGTCGAATGGAATGTCACAAGACCTGGATTCATAGTCGGCGCTGTAAGAGATGCCGCGATCAACATTGTGTATGGCCTGGCAATCTACGCTTCAGTACAAAAGGAGCTAGGAAAAAAGCTTGAATTCCCCGCAGATATTGCGGCTTGGGAAGCTGAAAAGCATTTGAGCTCAGCCCTCTTGATCGGTTACCATGCGGAATGGGCTGTTCTTACGGATGGCGTCAAGAATCAAGCACTCAACATTTCGGATGACAGTTTGTTCACTTATGGCAAATTCTGGCCCATCTTCGCAAGTTGGTATGGTATAGATTACCAGATTCCGGAACAAGATCCTGCCAAGTACCAGAAAGTTTTGATGCCCCGAAGCCCACCACCGCGGGGTTTCGGTGGGCCCGGCGAGATTAATCTGTCCTGGTCATTCGAAGGCTGGGCTGCACAACCTGAGGTCAGAGAGGCTTGGAAAAGATTGAAAGCTCGACATAGCTTGGTTGAGAACAGAGATCCTTTCGAGAATGCAAAGGACTATCTCGGCATGGTCGACATTGACGTCCTCGGTCCCTGGGGGAGGAGCCTCAGGTAAGCTTCCCCCACTACATCCGTTCTACGAAGTAAACACTGACAACGGTGTGTAGCATGGGAAAGAATCGAAAGCTGGGCTGGCATGGATATGTGGATAGCCATGACGCCTTGTTCAAGACTATTGGAGAGCTAGCTGATCTGAAGATGGTTCCCCCGGTCCCAGGTCGTAGAGAGAATCATATCCATTACCATGGTTACTAAGAAGCGTTCAAAACCACCTAGAGATAGGTTCACAATAGTTGATCTATCGTGGAGGTGGGCCTATCTATAGATCATATGCTAGATAGATGTAGAACAACTAGGATAATTTCCACAGGACGCGCTCCCAATCATCGATCGCTGCTCAAATTTCTACTAACATAGTCCATACATGACTTGCCTCACAACTACAAATCATTGGTAGAGTCGAACCCGTCACAAAGACCTTGACTCCTTGGCTCCAATGTTGTCCAAACCACGACTGACAGTGAATGTTCCAAGTAGATCACTTTCTAAAATCTCTCACCTAAGCAATCTGACAACTATCACATTGTCCTGAGACACCCCTGCTACTGGCTGCTGCTTGCAGTGAACACCATCTTCGAACCCATAGAGGATATCGAAATCTTCGACCCAGTTGAACAAGCAGGGTCCACAGCGACTTCTCACGCCGAATGAATTGAGCTCGATGAGCTGAATTTCATTCCCAAGATCATCGTCTTGCCAGACATCAAAAGAGAATCCGTTCAACAACAAGCTCTGCAGAACTGACACATTGGGTTCAGTGTGTGATTGCGTGAATGTTGTGGAATTTGACATCGCAGAAAGGAGAATATCCTGGTGCAGTTTTTGGATGCAAGGTATAATTCTCGAGAAAAGCTCATGAAGATGTCTTTCTCGTTCATGTGGACAGAAACCAGGGTCTGGTGCGAGAGGGTACGGCACAGTTGAGGAATACTGGCTAACCGCCGCAACCAGACATGTTCCGACAGTGCCGTCCGCTGCTGGCGGAACAAAACATCGAAGCTCACGGGAGCTATTCATGCGAGGATTCCAAGGGAGCAGATATATTGGCATGTCCGGCTGGTTAGTAGTTAATGGTATGCCATCTCCTGTAGATCCCAAATATGCCTTAAAGGCCTTGCGCGCCCGGCCACTTGTAACGAGTCGACGGATGATATCAAGAGTGGAAGTGATTGGAAGGTCATGATCAACACTGTCTTTCGTTGAGCATGGATCTAGACGAAGGAACCAGAGACTGTTGGCTCGTAGAGATGCGTCGTGGGACGGCGGCTGCGCCCAGCTGGAAGGAGGAAAGCCAACAATCAAGTCTTCTTCATCGTAGATACGACCTGTAGCAATACTACTAGAAGTGGCGGAGTGTAAGAGGCGCACATATGCACGAGGTAAGTAGATGGTATGTGCGTTGTCCATGGATTGGTGTTGTGATTTGAAAATTAGTGACCTCCACAGGGAAAAATGATGCGGCCATGTTGGAGGCTCGCGCAGTTGCGGATATGACGTTAGAAAAGCTTGTGACGGACAATCTGGCTTAGAGGTCTTGTCATGACACAGCATATGGGACTGTGAGCAGAGTTGAAGCCGGAAATTTGAGCCGTGCTCCATGGCATTTGTTGTAGTAAAATATGCAGGTCGGGACAATTTAGTGATTCGGCATGTGCGATTGTATGTACAGGCGGTCTGGCAGTAACAGATTGAACTCTGGTCAGTTTATAACAATGCGACTACCTTTTCTGTTAGCCCAAATGAGTAATCTTGAAGCAAAATTCACCTAATAATTGTTCAGCCTTTCAATCAGGCAATGCAAGATCTAGAATGCCACCTAGAGGTTTAATGATATAATTTTGACCTAATTGATTGTGTTACGTAGATTACTACTCTTTTCTCGAACTCGATCTAGTGTCGTGGTCTGTCGTGTCGCAAGACAGCGTATTTAGGCCATCAACACGATCTCGTCAAGTCCTGAGGGGCATTGACAATCAAGCTTTGAGCAATCTTAAAATTTGATCTACGGAACTTCTTCGGCTTTAGCGACCCAAAACGGTGCCTCACTAGGGATTTGCTGATCCCGTTAAGGAGAGTCTTCCTTTGTCAAGTTGCATATACTAGGCTACAAAAGCGCGACTTGGTTACTTGTACATACTTTAAGATTAGGCAGCGTAGACCCCATCGCATAGACGAAGTTTATCCAGTAGTCTAATAGATCATGACTTCTCTCCCATGCATCATACTCTGACAATGCCTCGGCAAAATCCCCATTTCAATGCCTTTGTCATAATAACACGGCAATCATATGCTTACTAATATAACGGCTAAACCTCCCACAGTGATCTTCTACAACTATATGCTGTCACACGAGACAGCTGATATGCACAGCCCATAAGATCTGCCTTTGCCGGTGTTTTCTTGCTCCATGTGGAGAAGATTTCATCCGCGATATACAGGCCTATTGGTGTTGCACTAGCAAAAAGTGGCACCTCGCTTCTGAGAAATTATCACCTACATACCGTCTCAGCTGTTATCAAAATGTATTCGGACTGACTTCCTTAGCACGATGCAAACTGCCGAGCTTATACAAAGAAGACACGACTGTTGATCTTGCGCCCCCAAGCTAGTCAACCAATCCATATTCTGCTTGTCATCCATGACGGCTGTATCTATGTCAGCAATTAATAGAATCTCGATCCAACTCACGACAGGTAGCTCGAAAGCTGCAATTAATCGCAGGCATGCATGCGCCCCAGAACTACCGAAGCTAACATATGTATCTCTGCCTCTGATACTTAATGTCTTAGCAGTAATGACATCGACAGCTTTTCTAGTGAAGACTTTGACATCAGTCGTTCTGCCCATCGTCAGGAAAAGGCCCTGTGTCAAAGCGTTCTGAAGCAGGAATTATTCTGCTCAACAGGAGCCAGCCAATCACATGGACAAAACTTGGGGAATAAAAGGCTGGTGTATGGAGGTAGAACCTGACAAGTATTCTACCACCCTCTAGATAGCAATTTTGTAGATCTACTTTCTACCGATTTATAACAGCCTCTCTAATCGCTCTTTGCGGAGCTTTCAAGGGACCCTTCACATCGAATTGCTCAAATTCTTTGCAGAGGGTAGAGCGGTATCCTTTTCCATAATCACTGTCCTATTTGAAAAGATCGAAGGCTGTGGCTCGCCATTGTCTCCACTGCTCTTGTTCTCTCACATCGATGCCCGCCCGGGAACTGGGCCTCACAATACAAGCAGTGACAACGGCGTACTTTATGATGTTTGGCATCGACCAGCATATTGCAAGATGTCCTTTTCCTTTTCTACAATGTCCTCGAGCATTTGCTTATTGGCACGTGGGATAGCTTTGATCCAACACATTTACTACTTCATTCTTCTCTTCCTAAGATCTACTACACATCTGGCATTGACGAAGAAACGACCGCGGAGTGACCTAGTGGTGGTATCTCACACCGGACCTCCGCAGCTCAATGTAGCTCATCGCATAGGACCACGCACATTACTGCACAGAAAATGAAAGAGCGGAAGACTTTATTTAAAACCTACACCACTACTTCTATCCCACAATGCTCAGGTGCACAGGTGTAAGCCACAATAAGATTCATCACGTACTTTCGACGGTGTATCCATATATAGGTCTGCTTGTGATAGACTCCACCCACGCATTCGTTTCAGGTACTCAAGAAAGAGTTCACGTGGTCGGCAAACTTCTGCGCATACTGATAGAGGAAGCCATGACCGCTGTTGGGATAGATGATCAGTTGACCGTTAGGGACTTTTTGCTGGAAGTGGAAGCTGTTGATAGTCGGAAACATGTAATCATCCTAGACCCCGAAGAGATTAGTAACAAGCCACAAGTTGCACAGACGAAATCATCCTAAGTCACCCCGATGTGCATCACTTACTGATCCTTGAGCCACCAGCACTGGCACATGCAACTCCCTCAGTCTGTCGTAGGAACCGTCTAGTCCACGGCTTTTTTCCGGATCCTGAAATGCTGCATATGCAGTGCCTTGTGCTTGCATAGCAATACCACCATCTTCGAACCCTTGCGATGCCCAATTTGTTGGTGCCTCCCCGCTAGTTTCTTCGTTGCGTTCCTTTAGCCGTGACCACCATTTTTCACAAGCCTCCTCACCAACCTCGTTGCGAGGAAAGAACAAGGCTTTGAACTCATCCACCGTCAGATCTTTAGCCGTGGCTGCTGTTGTGTAGTCGTTGTACGTCTCTGGCATTTCCGGTCCCACACTGGCTGAGGATCCGCAGATGATTAGATTGCGCACTTTTAACACCTCTCTCTTTGTATTCAGGGCAATCAATTGCGCAACAAAAGCACCGATACTGAAACCAAGGATATCCACCTCGTTGACCCCAATCAGAGACAAGAAGCACGCAATATCCCCGGCAGATTCGCGAAATGAAGCAGCTACTCGTCCAGTACTCTGGCCTATCCCGGCATAGTCGACCAGAATTACTGGTCGAGTCTTTGCGATGCTGTTGACCAAAAGCGGATCCCACTTGTCCATAGTGCCACGAAAATGTATAAGGAATAGAAGTGGCACTCCATCGGGCGTACCAAATCGTCGATAAGCGAATGTTATTGTGTCTGAAGACACATTAAGGGTCTTAGCTGTTTGGTGCGTGGCCATTGCTGGGTTGTGTATCTCGGAAGAAGAGTTACGTAATAGATGAATCCCAAATTGTCACTGAATGTACATTCCATGCCATTGCACCTCAATCGAACTTTATATATTATGACTTGCGCCGCCATGTTGACAGCTGTGCAAGCTTGAGTCTTACCTTATACAGATATGGTCAGGTTTGATGGAATCTAGCCTCGGCGATTACTCATGGTAAAGCAGCGCAGGGGATCATGTGTTCAAATGATGCTGATGGCCATCCATAGTCATAAGCTTACTCGCCATTCCAAATCAGTGCTTGTTAGTTTGTGTTATCTGGGTTTAAACGACAGGCGAACCGCAACGTCACTTTAAATAAGTTTTCGCTGATCTAGCAGTCATTAATTTACACATGTCAATACCACGGTTTCCATCACGCTACGTATAGCTTTGACGGCACCCTGGGCAGTGGACAACTGTCCACATGAGATTCTGCTCGACGTTGCCAAATACGTCGATATTATGCCAATTGTAACCCTGCGTGTGTACTCAAACAGTGCATCGAAAAAAATCTCCTCCTGGGACGCCTCTTTCACTACCTCCGGAACCTAAAGCCATAATATCTTAGTATATGCGGGCTTGACAAATTCATCCATTACCGGTCATTAGGAACATGGTCATTGCACAGTGATTCTTGATTTTCATCCTTGGAGCAAGTAAAAGCGCCAGAACGCTAAGTTGCATTCATTATATGCATAACCTCTACTAGCGTAACGTTTTGTTTGGCTCGTGCAGGATTTGTAGGACAACGCCGCAGCGACAACATATACAGTGAACTCTTTCTTGTCCGTGCTTACTCCTTTGATGTTATCTGTCATTCTGCCTCCACACTTGACAGTATGTCATATGACGGTCATGATGCTCGCGTCATGATGGCCAATGATTTCCTGAACAAGGTTATGCAGGCTTCGGAATCTAGGTGACATTGACATTCAGCAAAGCTTACCTGCTGTAGCAGCCACGAAGAAGGTCATCTGTTGCAATCTTTGCGATAGTACCAGCCAGGTGCTGTTTCTTGTATCTTGAGGTCTCTAAGAACATGTTAGGACACTTCCACGAGCGAAGAGCTGACATGAATATCTGGAGCTCCATATCTGTATATCGAATCTTCTTGACTAATGCCTATCGTGCTCAAATGAATACGCTCAGAAGCGAGTGACCGACAACCAGTCCCATCGTCATACCCATCGCACTCTGGCTGAACACGAACAGGTCAATGTCACGGCTTGCTGCTCATTGCCTTGTTTCTATGTTTCGTATTTCATGACTAAAGAAGAGTGCACTACCATCAGACCCAGTGTAGCTTACAGAACTCCAACTCGAATGCATCCTGAAAGTGGATGCACCAATTCGGTTTATCGTAATTGGTGAAGAAGCATGACCGCTGTCTTTGCTTGAACTGACAGAAGACTGCATTCTGGTGAATAGCGGCACTCTACAACTTTCAGGGCCAACAGCAAGCTTATTGTGTTTCTTTGAGATGCTGATCTAACTCAATATCAAACGAGCATTGAGCAGTTTGCCAACTATGTCGCCTATCTTTTAGTTTCAGCTAGAAATACTCGTTGAAAAGTCTGCAACGGCTGCTCGGGTTTGAAGGTGAATAGCTGATTATTCAATGCTCCGGCTCCATCTGCAACTCCATACCCACTAGTTAGCAGCCCCTTGATACTGAACATCATCTCTTGCAAGTCATCCCCTATTAAGCGAGCTTCTTCTTGCTTTTCCTGTGCTTCTTTGATGTCTATGTATGTGACATGATACTTCCTTCCCCTCGCCACTTCTAATGCCGCAATTAGCTCGCTCAGCTTCCCTGTCCAACCCTGAACACGAAGTGTTCGTTCAGGACCATCGAACTTAAGCTGAAGGGAGTCAATGGTGTACCGTGCTATATCGGGTATACTTGTGACCCCAACTCGCCGGTCTGGTAAACCATAGAGCTGTGCTGTGTTCTTTTCATGGTTGAAGCCATAAAACCCGTCTACTGACCATTCGGTGAAAATAGCGGTTATCATAATTGTGTACTGAAAACCTGGCGTCGCTGCAGCTTTTGCCCGGAGAAAAGCTCGGATTGCTTGCTTGTCGCGGAAGTATCTCATGTCATAGATCTCTTTCTGAGCAATGTCGCTATTCCATTCCGATGCATAGAAATGGCGCACTCCTGCCGCAATAGCTGCTTCTATCATGGCAGATTGCAAGATCATCAGGGAATTTCCCACGGCAGATATGACATGGGTAAAACCTGTACAGCACTTCGTCAGCCTCGCAAAAAGAGAGTTATAATAGTCTTCAAAGGGTGTAGAAAATTACCTTTATAAGCAAGAGGGTCGTACAGTGAACTTGCAATGACTTCGACGTCAAGATTATGAAATTTATGAGCTCTGTCTGGTGTTGTCAGGATTGCGATACGAGCAAAAGAGGACTTCTGATGCAAGAGTTCTTTCAGAAGAGGTTCCCCCAGAGTGCCGCTTGCGCCGATCAGCAAAACTGAGATGTTCGCCATAGTGTCTTGTCTCCTGGAACGCAAAGTGTAGTCTTGGTTGAACGAGATTCATAAGTAATAGCTGCACGGTTCTGAATTTGTCATTGTTGTGTTGATCATGACAAAGACGGAGAGCTTGCCTAGATTGGCCAAAGCCGCAGTCGCTGGCAGGAATCTATCTCCCCCCTTTTTGTTCCGAAATCGGAGATCATGTATTAATGCGAATCGTGTTGGACGAGCTGTTTACGATTATGTACAAGGCAATCCCGACTTCTAATCACGGTAAACGGTCCTCAAATGGAAAGCAGTGGTTCAAGTTAGTCCTACAAACTATCACAGGTCAGTTTCAGTCTGGAGCCTTGGCATATTCCGTGTCAAAGGCATGGCCACCTTTGTTCAAAATCTCTACCTTGTCGGTCAAGCGCGTGAGGCATATTCAAGCCTGGTATAAATGATGGTCATCGTTGTCGTGTGGATTACCCGTTCCGATTTCCTTCATCAGTCCGTCAGCGTTCCCCCTTTTTGTGCCTAGTGCGAAGCGTTAACTCAGTCTCTACCCTCATTTGTCCTTCTCTACGTGGTACAGTAACGTGATGTGATGTATTTCATTTACTCTGACCCTCGCTTTCGGCGGTTGGTACAGTAAAACTCAAGATCGGCTTCGAACAAAGTGTTTATTTGGATACAAGCTTTGTTATGGAGTGCGCTTCACCAAATGATATCAAAATATTTCGAGCTCGTCTTGCAATCTTTATGCCCTGAATCATGTAGTAGTGCTTAGGCTGTTCAAGCCACCATCGTCATTTCATCTCGAATATACCATAGCTGTAGACGATCACCTGCTGCAGAGCTGCTATTGACTTAACTCGTTGAAGTTGATAGTAATTCTTAATTCGGTATTATGTTGGTAGTGATGAGACACATGATATTGCGGGCCTTCGTGATTGCATTCGACTCCTGAGGCTGCATCGAAGACCGGCAAGTCCATGCCTTTGCTTTCCGCAACCACTAATTTCGCTGTATCTTGGACTCGTCGAATGGCCATGGTCAGCTGGGTGTCAACAGCGGTAACTGGTCCCCAGACAAGTTAATGGCAGCCTGATGTCGTCGATTGACCTTCCATTTCTGCCGTTACTATCTTCCCGTTTAGTCGTCGCTATCATCGTTAGTCCCGACAGCACAACCGACATCCACTTCACCATTGCCATTCCAATTGCCTCCTTCATTCGTCTC
The DNA here is from genome assembly GCA_030247915.1 of Neophaeococcomyces mojaviensis. Classification (NCBI taxonomy): domain Eukaryota; kingdom Fungi; phylum Ascomycota; class Eurotiomycetes; order Chaetothyriales; genus Neophaeococcomyces; species Neophaeococcomyces mojaviensis. The sequence goes on from JAPDRQ010000129.1 coordinate 82,620, forward strand.
TTCCTTCAGAAAGATAGTAGTCACACTCAGAACACGGATGTTGGAATGTAAGCCGTCATTGTGCTCAGGAGCGCAGCCGAAGAAGATGAGACCTATCAGAGGAGAACACTGATCATAGAAGCACTTGGACCAGAGATGTCCTGAACAAATTCGGCAAACTGATACGAGCGTTTCGGCAGGACAGAGTTGTCGCGCAGAAACCAGGCAGGCGCTGACCATCAGTTCTTGGCTACATCACTTAATGAGAACTCGAGCGCTCATTTTGAAGACGTGTACCACCCAGTACTATGGTGACCATATCGCACGAGGCTGGCAGGTTTCCGGCACCCAACATGTGATAAAATCAGAGCTGATCTCGCGTTTTTTCAGTCCACCATATTTCGATAGTTAAAGCCATAAGGTCACGTGATTTCCTCCAATTATTGTCATGGCGTCCTTAGCTGTGGTACTTCATCATTCAATCCTTTGTTGCAGTGTAATGGTGCGTTGAACAACTTCAAAAAGCTATCCCTTGCGACGCATATTGTGCAAGCGCTTTATGTCAATACAATGCGTCTGCTTTGACTTTTTAATCGAATACAGATGACTAAAGGTGACTCTGCATCTCCGTCTAAAGTTACCATCTACGCCAACTAGCTGCATAAATCGACTGAGTTTGTTCCTGGCTGGCTGGATCAAGTCATTCGTGATCAGAGCCCAAGGGTGTTGCACTTTATCCTCGCAGCTGCGCAACAACCATGATGGGCGGCACAGCTACTTCTAAGAGTGCCTCGAGCACCGTCTACTTGATTATGATACAAGTCGTCTCAAGAGGCTTGACATTCTTTGGGAATCAGGCCTTGCTTCGATATCTGTCGCCAGATCACCTTGGTCTAGCGATCCAGCTCGAAGCACTGTCGGTCTCGGTGCTGTACACTGCACGAGAGAGTCTCCGAGTAGCCTTGCAAAGGTCTGGCCAAGGTCAAGCAGACGATGCTGACAAACAATCGTTGAGAAGAAAGACCCAAGCCTCAGTCAATGCTGCATATCTTGTTGTCCTGCTCGGGCTGCTCTTAGGAACACTTTGGGGTTCTTGGTACCTCTACCAGGTCAACGAGGAAGTGCTCGCGAGTCAGGATTTCGCTCTTGCTTTCCGTCTTTACGGCGTAGCCACTATCGCTGAGCTTGCTTCCGAACCAGGTTTCGTCATCATCCAGCAACATGCATTGTTTCGAGATCGTGCTCGTGCGGAGACCTCAGCAGCAATAGCCAGGTGTATAGCTGCCTGCCTTGCAGCTTTCTACATGCACAGAACTGGCATGGCCATGTCTGTGCTTCCATTTGCTTTTGGGCAACTATGCTACGCCTTGAGTTTACTTTTTGTCTACTTCTGGACTGCTTCGAAGACTGCAACATCTGAGGGATTCTCAATAGTTCCTGCTAAGGTGCCATCATCCGAAATGCTCATGTCTATGTTTTCAAAACCGCTTCTCGCGTTAGCAGCAGCCTTTTATGGCCAATCTATCTTCAAGTGGCTGCTCACACAAGGTGACACCCTCGTCCTATCGCTATTCGCTGACTTGCAATCTCAAGGCATCTTCGCCCTCGCAAGCAACTACGGAGGTCTTGCTTCTCGACTTCTATTTCAGCCTGTGGAGGAAAGTAGCAGGAACATTTTCGGAGCTTTGTTGTCAGAGTCACCAAGCACGCAGAAGCCGCCAAAGGCCACGAACACGACACAACCAACCCGAGGGTCGCAAGCCCAGCTAAAACGTCAACACTCTTTGACATATCTCTCCACAACACTACACGCCTACCTCTTACTTGTCGCAATTCCATGTACGACCTTGCTTCCCCACATCTTCCCTTTAGTCATCCAGACTCTTCTTGGTTCTGGATCCCAATGGTCGTCTTCGCAAACCTACTCTCTCCTCTATGCCTACAGTTACTACATACCCTGCCTCGCAGTCAACGGGATCCTGGATGCATTCGTCACAAGCGTGGCAACCGAGGCAGAACTCGGCGTCCAATCCTTCATCATGCTAGCAGTCACAATCATCTACCTCGGAGCCGCATACATCGGCATAACCGTACTGCAACTCGGCGCGGTCGGCCTCGTCTACTCCAACTGTCTCAACATGGTCCTCAGGATAGCATTCAGCTTATGGTTCATGCGAAAATGGACACAACGAAACCTGACCGAAGATGATCGGACCACAGATTCCACATTCATGCGGTTCTGCAAAAGCAGCACACCAAGCACATCGTGCATATCCACCGCCGCCATAGTCGCTATCGGTCTACAGGTCAAAGGACAGGTGAAGCAAAGCATGAGCGGCACAGCGGCAGTCGCCGAACTCTCGAAGATCAAGATTGGACCAGTCGACCTCTTCGAGCTGAGCTATCTCTTTTCCGCGGCAGTTGTACTGGTGAGCTCCGTCGTGCTGACTGAACACGACTTCCTGCTCGGATCGATCGAGCCACTACTGCCGCGGCGTGTCAAGAACATGCTGGCGCCCTACATAAGGACCCAGGCAGCTCAGACAGGATCGAAATAGACTTACCTGTCTACCTGAGATCAAGGGGTGTTAGTCTACATAGCTTAATTAGCCCGATGCACAGTGTACACTCAGCAATACCGTATTCCAGACTTGATTCGAAGGACGAAAGTGGGTGTTTAACCTGTTTTACAGTTTATGTCCGGAGTCTTTTTTGCGAAGAGCTACAGTACATCCTAATGACTTCGGTTGTTGCACCCTTTACACGATGAGCTCCAGTCACACAAGAATTTTCCTATAGCAAATAGATCTTGGATTATGAATTATTTTAACCATCTCACATACGCTGTAGGGAGTTCAAAACAAACAATGGTATCTCAATCTCATCATCTGCTCATCCATCATCGTCGTACAGCAATATCTGATGCCGACTTAGTACTGCCTGGGCCCTAACTCGTTTGTCTTAGGTGCAACATGATAGCTCCCAGACCTTGTAATGCCGGCTTCCTGCTCACCTGGCGGCACAAGACCGGTCATTTGGCCTAAACTCAAACATCAGCTCAATACTATGTGGTTGGGTGTGAAGTTTGGATCGTACCTGTGCCTGTTGGGTGGGATGCAACAGGTGACTGATGTGCGCCGACTGGTGTTTGGTGAGTGGCGAAGTCGCTAGTAGTTGTGGCAGAACCTGGCTCAGCCGTCCTGAGGTCATGTGGCGAGGCTGTTGCAGGGGTGCCTGTTGTACCAGTGGTTTGTGCTCCTGGCTGGGCAGCAGCAGCAGTGTTGAGATTATGAGGAATCTGGTCCTGCATGCTAGTAGGGCTAGTCGGAGAATTAGGCAGGCTATTCGTCTGACCACTGCAGACAGAAGCGATGATGCTATGCCACTGCTGAGCGTCTGATGGAGTATGTGCCTTGAAGTTGTACTCGGAGCTTATGTGCATCTTCTGGGTGAATTTGCTTCCTGAGCTGTCTTTGCCCTTTATAGCAAACTTCTGGCCATCGACGGCACCGATGACGCAGTCCGGGAGGTATAGAGAGGTTTCCGGCACAGGGTCGTGGCGGAAGTTGTCGCTATCTTTGTATTCGTGAAGGTAGCCAGCTGGTGTGACGGCGTAGTAGCCGCTCTTGTAGCCAGCCAGAGCACCCATACCGCGAGACTTGCGCTCCAAACTGCCTTCGATGAGTGGTTTGGTGGCTCGGTGGCCCTGGTTCGGGAAGGTCAAGTTGTCGACCGTTCGTGGTGGAGTGTTGGGTGAGATGAGGACGTGGCCGTTGCGCTTAAGAAAGCCGTTCCATTCGAAGTCTGGAGCGATATTGGCGGCGGTGCTGGCAACGTCACCGTACATAGCCTTTGATCGGTCGTGCGAGCTGGCCATGAATTGGTTGAAGGTGCCTAGTGCATTCTGGACGCTCTGGATGACGTGAGCTTCGAATTGTTGGAAGTTGTTCTGGATGCTAATGAGGTCGGAGCGGTGGCTGTTCTCCTCCATCAACTGCTTGTTGAGACGGTACCAGACTCCTCGCTGCAAGACATACGGATCGTTGGCTGCGGTGGTCTTGCCGCCGGTCGAATCAAAAGTGGCAGTATACTGGCCGAGCAGCTCAATGTACTTCTGTGAGGTATTCCGAGCTTGATCAACAGCCTTGCTTTGCTTGCCTGCGCCTGAATCCAGCTCCTTGCGTTTCGCTTTGATCTCCTTGTGCAATCGTTCCAGGATGGGTAACACGCTCGCTTCCAGATTCTTGTGCGTTTCGGCAGAGAGCTGAGCTTGAGCGTTGGTGTTGGCACGCAGGTTCTCGAACAGACCTGCCACCCCGCCTAGTGCTTGGTCAAAGTGGTGGCCCTCTTTCAACGGATGGTTGAGAGTCTTGAGAATCTTCTCGGCATCCTTGCTCTGCTGATGCTGGTCTTTTGCTACCGCCCCGATGTAGTCCTCCAGGTAGCCGCACATGTGCTTCCATGCCTGCAATCTTTCTTCGAGCAGGCCGAGGGTGCTCGATGGGTCACCAGTAGGAACGGCATCGTCGTCAGAGGTATAGCCGGTCGAGACAGTGTTGGACCGTGTTGGAAGATTTCCGTGCGTAGCCATGCTTGGTGGATCTGAAATGTATCTCGTACAAAGGACTAGTTTGGCACCGCTGTTCGAGATGCAGCAGGCAACACCAGGTCAATATATACTACCATCTCAAAATTCCCATGTGGAGGGTTCACTTCCTTGCCCGAAGGAGTGACAGACGTCGTCACAACACAAAACGACGATCGCTAATCTCTTTCTTGGAGAACCCTTGTCAGGTGAGCCATCCCATGCACTTCTAGCCACAGCTCTAGAGCTTTTTCCTCTGAATCGAGCGAATAATATGGCTGGTGGTGGCGGTGTTATGCAACAAAAATTAGAGCATGTGCCATAGTTGGCCAGGGTTTGAAGTCAAGTGTGCAAAAAGATGCACAAGAGTAGTGATCGGCAAGGTAGTTCGAGCTCAAGAGAGTATTCTCAATCGGCATGCCAAAATGTTTTACGGTACGTAGGCAAGATTAGGGACTCGTGGGAGGGGGAATCAAATAAAGTATTTTCATATCATCTCATTCATGCGGCATGTCATCACGGTCATCAAAACGTCTCGTTCAAATCGTCAGCCTGGCCCTCTCGGACGTCGCCAAGGACCTGTCTCGAGGGCGGCCGCATTTCTGTGCTCGGTATCCCTGTACTCTGTCGTCTCGCCGATGCTGGTAACCGACTACCTCCGCCCAAGCTGACCCTCTTAATCCCGGCACCTGGCGTCGGTATGGCCGTCCCAACATCACTCGTGCGCTTAGCAAATGTACTCTTTCGAGGGGACGACGAGAGTATGCCGTTCGTATCATTCTCCAATCCTTCATCAAAGGCCCCGTCATAGCCGGTGTGGTTGCTCAAACTCGAATGAGGTCGTACTCGGTCAGTGCTTGCGTTCGGTGCGAAGCTGTTGCCATTGGCGAGTGACCGCAGTCCAGAGATGCTTGCCCGACTCGTTGGTCGGCTCTGGCCCGGTTGATACTGACTCCTCGAAGTTTGATGCGACAAGACACTGGCACGGCTTGGCGGTCGGGGAGGGGCTGCCATTGTGGTCCTTGTTGGTGATGCAGGCCGCTGTGTCAGAGAGTTCCGCGTCGCTTTTGTCCGAGGAATGTGAGGCGTGCTGAGGACATCGTCAGCTTGTGAATCTCCTGCGCTCAAAATGCTACCCGCATTCCTCCGCTTACTACGCATTGTGACGGATGCAGGTATATAGTTTCCGAGCGCAGAACCGCTTCTCGGCGACCCTCTTGTTGGTGTGTCGGTCGGCGTTGGCAATTTCGATCTGGCAGTCTGTACTCGTTCCTCCAGCTTCTTCATCTTCCCTTGCAAGTTACGCAGATGAATAATAGACGATGACTGTGGGAGGCCAGATTGACGCACTGGCAGACTGCCTACTCCGAGGCTTTGTCGATATGCTGGACCTGTCTGAGTCCTTGTCAATGCGGCAATGGAGGAACCTCTAGCGTGACCATTGCCCCGAGCGGAGATTGGTGGCTGTCGTGGTGTTGCACTTGTTGCTGTAATTGATATTCTTGTCTTTCCTGCCAATGGTGTAGCAAATGGTTGCGTGATTGCAGATTTTTCCGATGCTGGAGGCGAGGGTGGTGTAGGAGTGTCCGACACGCTTGACGAATCCGTCTTTTTCGCCGGTGGCGTGTCGAACGACGGCCCAGAGGTGTCGGTCGTGGTAGGCGATAGTTCTGATCTTGGTGAAATGGCCGCTTGGCCAGCGGCAATATGCAATGGTGTTCTCTTGCCTGCCAGCTGCTGCTCTGCCTTTTCAAGTCTCCTTCTGACTATTTCGGCCTCGATCTTGAAATCCGAGTATTCATCCTTCAGTCTTTGCGTCTCGATACGCAGCGACTCCCTCTCCTGTTCGCCCGTCTTGACCTCCTCTTCCAGTATTACAGCCCTCTCAATAGCTTGGCTATATTTGGATTCCATGTCCTCCAGGGACACCTCAGTAGTTCTTTGTTTCCGCTCATAGTCATCATTGGCAACCTCGATGTCCCGCACTCGTTGTCGCAATGTTAAATTCTCCTGTCGCAGAGTCTTAATCTCACGCTCGAGCAGAGCCTGCGCAGCCCCAGCTTCGGTTTTGGCTTGCTTATGCTTTTGTTTCCACTCGTCGACTTCGTATTTGAGGTTTTGTGCCTGCTCCTTCAGTTGTCGCTCTCGTTTCTCGGCCTGCTCGACGTCCCGCTCGAGCTCAGCCTCAAGGTCTTTGCTTGAGGCTTGAAAGTCAGCAAGCTCGGCTTCTAGAAGTTCATACTGCGCTTTGTAGTACTTCAGGCATTCTTCAGAAGATGCGCCTGGCGCAGGTGACGAAGGCAGCGATCGTTCTGAGCCTGGCATAACGCTGTCGGCTTGTTGGGTATTGGCAATTGTTGGGTATCTAATACTGCCTTTATATCGTTCGGAGGTTGCAGTTGTTTGTCGTATCCATAGGACCTGGTAAAAGTAACTTGCCTACTGAGTTTGCGGCGGTTGCGCTTGCGATGTCATTAAGGTCGATCGTCGGTGTGGTCGGATAGTGTTCGTCGTTCAATATTGCTGGAGCGTCATGTCGAAACCTGTTACTGTTAGTATTCCATGTTCGTTGTCGGCGAAAGTGTTGGTTGTGCAATCGGTGAGGACAGATTCTACGGGCGAACGATATGCATGCAGTCATTCATGTCAACAATAAATGGCGGTCCCCAGCAACCCCCGACGCACTGCCAAGCACTAAAACCTTAAGCTGCATACACCACTGTCCAATCCTACCAGGAACGAGCATGAAACACAACGTTAAGCATTGAAACAACG